>RJWJ010012380.1:0-42128 GCA_004363605.1 Indri indri
AAGAAATTAGCTTTTCTAATAAAATTGGGGAAATAAAATTATACATTTCCCCAATGTCTCATCAATAATATGTTTTTTTAAAAAAACCCTCAGGATCCAATCAAAGACCAAGCATTATGTTTTGTGTTTACGTCTGTTGATTGCTTTTAAACTAGGAAAATTTTTCTATTATTTTGGTCTTTCATGACAGTAACATTTTTGAAGACTTCAAGCCACTTGTTAGTAGGATGCTTCACAGTCTGGATTTGTGTATTTTCTCATGGTTAGAATCAGATTTAAGAGCCTTGACAAGAATACTACATAGGTGATATTTCCCATTGCATCATATCAGGACTAACATTGTGGGTTTGTTCCATTATTGGTAGTGGTAAGTGTGATTACATGGTTAATATCTTCATATTTCTCGATTGAAAAGTATACTTTTCCTTTTTGTAATTAATAAGTAGTCCGTGAGGTGATATTTTAAGGCTTATGTAACTCTCCCGTTGCTACAGTCTGAATGTTTGTGTCCCCCCATCTGCCACTGATGGTATTAAGAGGTAAGGCCTTTGGGGGGTGATTAGGTCATGAGGGCTGCTCCCTCTTCAATGGGATTAGTGCCTTTATAAAAGAGGCTTGAGAGAGCCCTTTTACCCTTCCGACATGTGAGGACACATAGAAGGTACCATCTATGAGGAATGGGACCTCACCAGAAACTGAATTGTGCTTGTGCCTTGATCTTGGACTTCCCAGCCTCCAGAACTGTGTGCAATAAATTTCTGTTGTTTATAAATTACCAAGTCTAAGATATTTTGTTATAGTATCTCAAAAGGACTAAAATACCTGTTACCAGCAAACTTTCAGCAAGTGGTACCATTCATGGCTAATTTATCAGTCAGTTATCACATTGATGGTTGTATTATAATATGGTGAGTTCTTTAATAATGATAAGATTATTCTATATTTATTAGGTATCAGTCTTCAGTAAAGAAGAATTTTCTTCTTTCTTCCTATTTTTTTTCTTTCATCATTCTTTTCAAATCACTGTGGACTGATGGATTTTTTTTCATATGTGCTACAATCCATTACCCTCATTATTCTTTGAATGCTTTAATTTTCCTAAATTAACCAGTGGAAGCCCCGTTTAAGCTGGCTCCTGTGTCTTTTAGTATTTTCCCATCATTTCTTTACTTAATGGTACAAGAAGTTCCCAACTCACCTTGTATTTTCCTGTTCCAGAAATGGAATCAGTCTTTTCTCCAAAGAGCTCTGCTTCATTGTAATGGAGAATGATATTAAAAAACCAAGATCCAGGTGTGTGCTTATTGCTACTAAGGACATTGTTTTTTAGGACCTTCCAACGGATGGAGCTTAGAAATGTCTAGAGTATATTTTTTGAATAATTATTTTATCTAATACCACTGAATTCTTCCTCACCTCCCTTCTTATGTTTGTATTTCCCTTCTCATACAGTAAGAACTCTGATTCTCACGAATCACAATATTTTTACTCGTTTGGTCTACCAGTGATCTGAGAATTGCCAATCCGATTCTATTAAGAAATCTAAATAACGTATTTTCTTTTTGCAGTTCTTTGTGTCCTTAGAACATATCTCCCTAAGGGATGTAATCAGACCACTATATTGAAATATTTCTTGAATTAATTTTTTATATGTGGTTTCTTTCTTAAATCAAGAAGTGGGTTAGGCGTGGTGGCCCAAGCTTGTAATCCCAGCACTTTGGGAGGTTGAGGCAGAAGGATCGTTTGAGCCAAGGAGTTCAAGACCAGCCTGGGCAACGTAGTGAAACTGTCTTCACAAAAAAATTTGTAGAAAGTTAGATGGGCATGGTGATGCATTCCTGTAGTCTCAGTTGCTCAGGAGGCTGAGTTGAGAGGATTGCTTAAGTCCAGGAATTCAAAATTGTAGTGAGCTATGATCGTGCCATTGCATTCCAGCCTGGGCAACATGGTGAGACCCTGTCTTAAAAAAAAAAAAAAAAATGTTTTCTTGAATTCTGTTTTGGTATGTGGGTTTTTATATAGAGTCATTTATTTCTCTTTGTATCCAATTTATGGTTTGCTTTTTTCTTTTTTTATGCTTTGAATAAGTAAGATACATGGTTCAAAAGTCAAAACTATCCATTCAAAGAATTCTTACTCTCTTGTACCATATTCCCACTTTTCTTTAGAGCTAACCATTATCATTCATTAGTTTCTGAAATATCTTCCCTGTGTTTCTTTTTCTCAAAGTAAGCACGTACTTATATATACTTTAGTTTATCCTTATGCAAAAAGCATGATATATCTATGCATAGAATTACATATATAATTACTGTACACCTTGCTTTTTTTAGCCAACAACATAGCCTAAATAATTTTCTACTTTGGTTCATAGAGATAGTTTTCTTTCTCCTCCTCCTCCTCCTCCTCCTCTATCCCTCCTCCCTTTTGCAATACTATTGTAAAGATGTATCATAGTTTATTCAACCAGTCTCCTATGTATGGACATTTAGGTTGTTTATAAATTTTTGATATTTTTTAGAATTTGTACAGGGTAGGATATAGCAAGTAACCTTATGAATGTGTAGTTTCATATTTGTCATGTATCTTCAGACAAATTCCTAGAAGTGGGCATGTAGATCTGAGGGTAAATGCATGTGTAGTTTTGTTAGCAGATACCTGGGCAAAGGCATTTTAGGCAGAGGGAAGAGCAAATACAAACGCTCTGAGGCAGGGACATGTAGCTGGTGTGCTGAAGGAGTCCACGTGAAGAATCAGGTCTAGCGGCGAAAAGTGACTTGCTTAAGATTTAATACACTAAGCCAGAGTTGAATTTAGAGCCCTGGCCTCCATATTCTCAGTTCATTGCAGCACACTCATTAGAAAACAGAGTTCATGCATGGAAAACAGGAATGGATTTGACCAAGGCCAGTGTCGTTAGGGCTATTAGGAGGTCAGAGAAGGGAGAGGTTTATGTGGACCACAATCAGATAAGATTTCACAGATGAGGTAGGATGTGGAGGATGATTGTTGGGATTGGAGGAGCACTTGCAGGAGAGCAAGTGCCACCTTCCTAGCTTTTGAAACTGTGGATGAGGGTTTGGAGGTGACAACAAATGTATGGCTTGTCTGGGAGATGAAGTGAGGAATGGAATGTTTATCTGGGGAGGAATGGGAGAAAAACTGGAAACAGGTAAGTAAATTGGGCCTCGTTATAAAGGTTGTTGGATTCCAGGGTGAAATTTGAAGGGCAAATCAATTGCCTATGGAGAGTCACTGCAAATTTTTGAAGTGAGAGTAAGATTGATATATTCCTTCATGTCTTTTGTAGTCTAAAGTAGTGTGCCCATCTATTTTACTCTTGAAAAATCCAAGAGGAAATTTAACATGAGTTATTAGATGTCTATGTGTCTCGCTCTAGTAGGCATATAGCTGATACTTGATTAAAATGTTTTTTCCTCTCCTTAATATCTTTGGATATAACTTCACATTTGTATTTGAAAATATTCCACCCCCAAACTTGCAGCATCAGTTAGGTTTGTAATTGGCCTCTGCTATGCAAAGAGTTTAGTTATAAGGTGAAAAAACAAAAACCAGTATAGGACATGATCCTTGCTTCTAAGGGACTTAAGGAATGTGACAAAGGAATACTTACTGCATTTTCACTTTGCAGGAGTAGGTGGTAATTTGTTCCTCTGTCCCTTGTATTAATATTTCTTACACTGGAAGGTAGGTGTAGAGCTTGCTGTCCACTGCTTTAGCCACTATCCACGTGTGTCTATAGAGCACTTCAAATGTGGGTAGTCCGAATTGAGATGTGCTGTAAGAGTAGAATAAACTCCAAATTTCAGAGACTTAGTATGGCAAAAGGAATGTAAAATATCTCAATAATTTTAAGAATCTGGATTACATGGGAAAATGGTACTGTTTTGAATATATTGGGTTAAATGTAATATCAAAATTATTCACTTTTCTCTTTTTCTTTTTTTTTTTTTGCTTAATGTGGCTAATAGAAAATTTAAAATTGTAAAATTGTATATGTGGCTCAAATTATATTTTTTTGGGGCAGTGTGGTCTCCAGACTCAATGTAATTAGGTTGACATTAAACATTACTTCCATTGCATCATATAAAGAGATACATAATATCAGTTTATCCCACTATTAGTGATACTACATTTGATAATTTCCAAAATCTTCCATGTTAAAGATACATTTTGATCACTTCCAGGACATTCTATTAATATTGTAAAGACATGTTTGCTAAAATCACTTCCAGAGCTTTTGTTGTAAAGATACTTTTTTCTTTTTTAACACTTTAGAAATTCCCATTGTAAAGATGCATTTTGAGTACTTCTGGAACTCTTCATAGTTAAGGTATGTTTTCTCTTTTGCAATTAGAAATATGTGGGGTTATATTTTGGCACCTTGGGAATATTCTATTCCAAATCTTTTTCATCTAATGGTTTTCATACCCCTTGAAGATCCTTTCCTAATAAGTTGTAATGTTGGGGACCATGCAAAATGGTGATTTTCTAATGCTGTCATTTCTTTTTCATAAATAGTTGGCATTCTTCTGTAAAGAACATTCTTTTTTCTCTTTTTCAATTATTTTTAAGTGAAAGCTGCATAGCATATGGATTAATCACTTCACATAATAGATGTTTGATTAGAAGAGTTGGGTACAAATGAAATTTTAAAATATGGAATCATAGCTTACATGTACAATGGTTCACTCTTCAAAGGAGTCTTACTGTAAATTTTTTTGCAAAGCTAGTGATCACCTCTTAATTTCTGTTGTTCTTATAAACCTGAATTTTCATGTATAGTATATTTATTCAACAAATTATTGAGAACGTATGTGCCAGACACTGTGGTAAGCCCTTGGAATAGAGTGGTAAGCAGAAGAAACATAGCTGTCCTTAACGTGGGGTACATCCTTATAGTTAAGAAAACAGAGTTGCCCAGAACCCTGAGAGTGAAGGCAATTGTGAAACTGTATCTGAGGAATCTTGATTTGGAAGGTATTATAGGCTTTTGTTAATAACCCTGTTCAAGTAAATGCTTTGAAGTTCAAAACCCTAAACAATCATTCTCTATGGGTCTGATGAAAGGGTAGTATCTTCCTGTTGTCTTTTTAATGTAATGTTGAATTCTGATCACAGATCCCTCCCCACAATGTGCAATCTTGCCTAGTTTTTTGTCTTCTAAGGTTGTTTCCCAGTGTTTCTGGGGTTCATACATCTGTAGGGCATGTCCTAGAGGCGTACTTCAGAGGCTCCTGAGACCCTTTGAATTCAGAGCTATTGCGAGGCCATGACCAGCCAAACCCCTCATTTGTTCACTGGATTCCATCTGGGCTGGGTAGAAAAGCAGCATCACTTTCCTAGCATTATCAATGAAGTTGATGGAGGAGCAGATGATTTCTAGAAGTTCTAAAAAGGTTTCAAAGGTTGGGGCAACCTAGCGTAGCTCAAACTTGAGGAGACTACTTCCTATAGGATGGATTCAAATATGATAATACTAGGGCCGAAAGACCTTTCTGTCTCTGCTTTTGCGTTAGCTATGGGACTTACACTTGCTGAATTGTGCTGGCAGTCCTGGGGATGAAGAGAGGCCCCTGCTTGCTTCTCAGTCACATGGCATGGCAAAGATCTACAGCTTTCTGAGTCTTCCAAGGAAAGGTTAAGTGACGCTTAGCTAGGTAAACATTTACTAGAGGCATCTCTTAAAGCGAAAGGATTTTTCCACCACAGATAAGTCTTTTTTCTTCTTCTTTTTTTACTTACATTATATCTCCAGCAGTATCTCCCTTCAGATTAGTAAAATGAACATGTCCAGATAGATGTGTGACTGTCTTTAAAGAAAAAAGGTGTCTGGCAGTTACACTGCTATGACCTCAGGTTCCGGAATATCAAGGGAACATTCTTTCAAGAGTTGTTTCACTTTGGATCGAATCTAAGTTTAGAATCAGCTTATTGCCAAAGGATAAAGGATAGTCCAGGTGACAAGAAAACACTTACTATGAATTGGTTTGGAAGTTACTTCTCTAAGTGTCCTGAGGATGTTTCCTTACTCAACATACACTCTCCTCTGTTGTCGCTCATATCATCTGAAGATGAACAACATTTTATTTCCAACTCGAGGTAAGGAGTAGGATGAATTTTTTCCGCCAGCTTTTGCTCTTCAGTTGGAATATCAAATCAATCTCTTTTTATAAAGATGCAAAGAAAAAGAAAACTGGGCCTGGGAAGGAAGTGGCTGCTATCCTTTCCCGTGAGTACTTGAAAAGGGGGCAGCCGATTAGCTCCTTTTGGCTGTGCTTGGCTGGTGAGAAGAACAGGGCTGGCTTGGGTGAAGAGGGTGAAGGGGTGTCTCTTCATTCTTAACTTAAAATCTTGAACTCTGACCAAATGAAACTTTATTTTTGTTGACTGCCAATAATTTCTACCCTTTTGAAATAAAAACTAAGAATTTTGGCTTCAGTTAAGAGTTTGAAATAATCCAGGAGGCCAGAGTGGAGGGCAGAATAATTTCTTAGTACTTCCAGTTTGATTAAGGAAGAGTGTGATATCAAACACTCCAGACCGAAGTACCAGGTATGTGGGCCATGCAGTGGGGCCTGTGCTTAGCTGCTAGAAGAGGAGGAGGAATCTAGAAGAGAGAGAGGTCAAAAAAGGGGAAAGATGTGTTTTTCATGAAACTCCTAACATGTTACTCAGTAAAAGCAGATTAAACTTTGACAGGCGTCAGCCTTCTGCTTCCCACCAGTTAAAGCCTCCCTCTGCTTCCGAGGATTAGGGAGCATCTTGATTTGCCTGGGACTGTCCTGGTTTTAGCACTGAAAGTTCCCCATCCTGGGAAATTCCTTAGTCTTGGGCCAACTGGAATGGTTGCTCACCCTGACAGAATTTTTTTTTTTTTTTTAAGAGATAGGGGTCTCGGTATGTTGCCCTGGCTGGTCTCAAACTCCTCGGCTCAAGTGATCCTCCCACCTCAGTCTCCAGAGTAGCTGGGATTACATGTTTGCGCCCCTGTGCCTGGCTATTACCCTGACTGAATTTTAAGGCATTTGGGTAGTGCTTATGACAACCGAAAAACTGCTCCAGATCTCCTTTCTCCTTTCTTTTGTTTCTCAGAAAAGTGTACAGAATGCCATAGGTGGTGTTCAGGAGCCTGAAGTGACAATAACAGCTGCCGTTACTGTATGCCTACTATGTGCCAGGTACATGATTTTCCTGGCAACTGTGGAGCGAGGATATCTTAAATCCAGATTTATGCAGGGCGAGACCAGAGCTGAGAGCTGTGGCAAGTTGTGTTTCCCAGGGTTAAACAACTAGAAAGTAGCCAAGCCACATCTGAACTTTTGTGTGCCTGAATCTAAAATCTATGCTCTATCTATTAAATAAGGTGTTGAATTTGTTGGTAAATGGGTCAATGGGCAGCTTCTCTGATTTAGCAAAGCTCTGTGGCCATCAGCTTTACCCACTGTTTGCAAACTCATTCCTATTCATGGTGGCATAAGATTCCCTGGGGTAATATATAGAAAACTGTTCAGGAAGCTTCAACAGCTACTTTAGTCTGATAACCTGTAGCAGCCCCTGATTAATCTTTCAGTTAGTGGGACTAGTGGCACATAGAAGGTGCTCGGTGTAGGGTAGCTATGGTGGTTATTTTTTTATTTTTTTTTTATTTTTTTGAGACAGAGTCTGGCTCTGTTGCCCTGACTAGAGTGCCATGGCGTCAACCTAGCTCACAGCAACCTCAAACTCCTGGGCTCAAGCGATCCTCCTGCCTCAGCCTTCCGAGTAGCTGGGACTACAGGCATGTGCCACCATGCCTGGCTAATTTTTTCTATATATATATTTTAATTGTCCAGATAATTTCTTTCTATTTTTAGTAGAGACGGGGTCTCGCTCTTGCTCAGGGTGGTCTCGAACTCCTGACCTTGAGTGATCCACCCGCTTCGGCCTCGCAGAGTGCTAGGATTACAGGCGTGAGCCACTGCGCCTGGCCTGTGGTGGTTATTTTAATTATGACACATGAACAATAGTTTTGAATTGAAATGTCTTAGCTCTTGCATGTCAATTCAAACATTTTAATATAAAAATCATCAAAGTTCAGGATATTAAGGAAAGAAATAATGTATTTCTTCTTGAGTTCAAAATGAGGCAAATGCAGAAACAAGCAACTTTTTTCCACCACAGAAAAAGCTATCCTCTTAGTTATTTGATTTGCAATAGATGGAAAACAGGCTTCCTCACCGAAATGAAAGGGGTTACACAAATAACGTTGAGACAGAAGCAAAAAATTTTATTCTAGGGCTGCAAGCTGTAAATGGTTCGTTTCAAGGAAAAATCTAATTCAGGTGCTCATGCCTAAGAAATTCCTGTACTAAAATCAGAGATGATTTAAGCTCTTAGCCTAATGGTGGAAGCCCCAACTGTGGGCATCGCATCAAGAGGTAAGTGCCTTGGATTGTGTGGAGGGATGCAGAAAGCTTTTAGGCCGCCTTCTGCTTGTATTTCCTCAGTTCACACCTGAAAGTTGTGCCTTTGCTTGAGAATGAAACACAGTTCAGGTCACATAATTTATAGCTAGATCTGAGGAGGACTCAGATATAACAAAAGAGACACATAAATGCATTTGATTCAATTTGACAAATATTTATTACCCATGGGTTTTCAGCGTAGTGTGCTGCATCCTGGGTGTGCAGGGAGGAACAGCATATGCCCCCAACCTCTAGGAGCTCACATGGAGGTAGAGGAAATAAGATGTATAAAAGTAGTTTCTCCAGGGCCAAGGCTAAATCTTCGTAGAGGTCTTACTCTATTCAGGCTACCCTAACAAAATACCATACACTGGATGGCTTAAACAAGAGAAATTAATTTTTTCACAGTTCTGGAGACTAGAAGTTAGAGCAGAGTGCCAGCATGGTTGGGTTCTGGTGAGGGCTCTCTTGATTTGCAGTGTGCTCAAATGGCCTTTCCTCTGTACATGCAGGTGGAGAGAGAGATCTTGTTCTCTTCCTCTTCTTACAAGACCACCAATCCTATTGAACCAGGATCTCACCCCTATGACCTCACTTAACTTTAATTACTTTTTAAGAGCCCTATTTCTAAATACAGTCACACTGGGGGCTAGGGCTTCAACATACACATTTTGGGGAACACAATTCAGTCTACAGCAATAGGTACTAACTCACATCATAGCAAGCATATTAAAATGTGCCCACATCATACATTATATCTATCTATATTTAGCTGTACAAAAAGTGAAAGGATTTTTATAATTTTGCTTTTGAAATTATTTGACTATGAATAATTCATCTAATTTACGACTACTGCTTCTCAGCAACCATTCATACTTGGGAGTTTTTGCAAAATAACAGCACTTGTAAGTTGTTTCCAAATGTAAAATATTTGTGAATTCTTAATTTGATAATAAAATCGACATATGCTAGATTTTTGTGTTTAATTGAGCATTAATTATATTTTGCAGTTTTAATGTTTTGGAGCCAATACTTTTCTCCAGGTCTCAAACAGTTATGTAGGCTCTTGAAAAGCTTGTTAGACCCTGGGTATTTCTATACTGCCAAATGGATGGAAGGGCTAGGGGTGTTTCCTAGCACCACTTAATGCTTCCAGACAAGGCACTCCCAACTCTTCCTCTCTTCCAAGCTTTGCCGTGGCATTTCCAGCCCTTTGTTAGGTATCCTCTCGATATCTCACTGGCACTTTAAACTGAGTATGTTCTGAACATCCTCGTCCCTTCCAACCTACCTCCTAGTCTATTTTTTTTCCATCTCTGTTACATTGTCACCACCTAGTATCACCACCTAGCCAGTGGGATACTTGGAAGCTATTGCAGTCACCATCAGTGGTCTTCAAATCCACAGGGTATCGGGATGACTGCTTAAGAATTACCTGGAAACCTTGTTATGCTACTAATTTCTGTACCTCATCCTTGGAAACCTGTGCAGTTGGTCTGGGGTAAGGCTTGGGCATTTGCTTTTTTAACAAGCTAATGTGCTGTCATGTTTGGCAAGGTGTGGACGTGAGCAGTATTGATGGGGATGAAAAAGAGAGGTGGATCTTAGTAACAAGAACAGTGTAGCCCGTATTATGATACTATGAAATCCCATTGACTTTATTGCCAAAAATCAGAGGTAAAGAGCTCCCCAGCTGGCTTCAAGGTGCCCCCAGGGTGTTGTCTTAAGGGTGGTTAGGAATGTTCCACTTTGGCCTCCAGGCTGTTGTGTCCCAGGTGCTGAACTTTGGTGATTATTAGTGCAACAACTATTACAGGAAGAAATGCTGCTGTCTCTTGTTTATTTTGTCTCAAGTATGAAGCAAGCTCTTCCTTTAATTCTTCATAGCACCCCAGAAACCAGATGCAAATCCTTAATGAGGCTTGCCAAAAGAGAAGCACAAAGCAGAATAATTACCATAGTGTACAGGCTCAGACACATTCTAGTGCCCTTCTACCCCACTCCTGACCCACCCCTTCCATGAGGCCAGGTGCAGCTTACCCTTTACTATGGCAAACACTCCAGGTATCCCCATGGTTGAAGTTCAGGCAAAACTGACTTTTAGCCTCAGAAAGAGAAGGACATTGTTCCTCACGTAAGTTTTGAAGCCCAGCCCTGTGCCTTCATTTCCTAATTCAGAACAATTGACACTGGGAATATCCATTCCTTTCAGGGAAAAATCAACCCAGAATTATACCGTGTGGTCCCACTAGGTCAATCATACAGTAGTTTGTTATCAAGACATATTCTGGGCCAGGTGCGGTGGCTCAAGCCTGTAATCCTAGCTCTCTGGGAGGCCAAGGCGGGCGGATTGTTTGAGCTCAGGAGTTCGAAACCAGCCTGAGCAAGAGCGAGACCCCGTCTCTACTAAAAATAGAAAGAAATTAATTGGACAACTAAAAATATATAGAAAAAAATTAGCCAGGCATGGTGGTGCATACCTGTAGTCCCAGCCATTCGGGAGGCTGAGGCAGAAGGATTGCTCGAACCCAGGAGTTTGAGGTTGCTGTGAGCTAGGATGACGACACGGCACTCTAGCCCAGGCAACACAGCGAGACTCTGTCTCAAAAAAAAAAAAAAAATAAAAAAATAATCTGAAGTCTGAGTTATTCACTTAGGTGATGCTACATGTGGAATTCTATAGCCTAGTCCAGGTTTCAGTCTGCCCACTCAGTCCAATTCCTCACCTGTTTCTCTTCAACAAAGGTTCGAAACCCTTGGGGTGCAGCTCCCTCAGAGTCACCTTGCTACACACCCCCTAGGCACAGTAAACTAATCATACATCCTCTGATCAACACAATAACCCCATGAGGTAGTTTTTTCATCTGAACCAAAGGAAAGCAGAGAAGTGAAGCCACTTAACCAAGGTCAAGTCTCCAGGAAGTGGAATGCTGAGATTTGAACTGAAGCCTCTTGGTTCCAAATTTGTGAATTTAACTATTGCAAAACACCAAGAAACACTGAAGAAGTAGACTGGACATTGGTGCCATTAATAGAGATGGGGCAACCAGTCAGAGGAGAAGGTGTGACGAAGGAAAGGAGGGAGACAGTGCAGTTGGTTTGGGCTGTGAATTATGAGCCTCTTGGTGTCACTGGGTCTCTGTCTCCTTTTTAACACTCTGTTCTTGGCCTAATGGTTGTTGTTTGAAACATCTTTTATCCATATTAATCATCATCCTTGACCCTCTAGGAGCCACGAACCAGCCCGCGTGGTGGTGAAGCAGCCTGTCCGGGGAGCCAGAGGCAGGACCACAATCACAGCCATTGTCCAGACTGGTGGGGACTGGAGCACTGGCCTCTTCAGTGTCTGCAGAGATAGGAAAATTTGTACGTTTTGCCTTTTCATTTAAGTTCCTTCTTACTTATTTTCTTTCCCAAGACATCAGTGAGTGGTCAGGCACAAGGAGAGAAATTAAATGGTTTCAGAATAAATGGACTAATCTTCTAGCGACTCAGATGAATTCCTTGACTGGAAAAATCTTGCTTTTCAGCAATATGGAAGCTTTCATAGAATAAGTGGTGCCTTCAAAGATTTTTTAAATGACAAAATCCACTGTTGGCAAAGGTGCACAAAATGGGCTTTCTCTTTTCTCTTCTAGTGCTGGTGGGAGTGTAAATCAGTATAACCTTCCTGCAGGATGGTTTAGCAATGCATGTAGAAAGAACCTTAAGCATTACATAGCTTTCAACCCAATAATTACATTTTTCGGAGTTTAGTCTAAGGAAATAAATCATGTGCAAAGATTTAGCAAGAACATTAAATTTCGTAGCATTGGTTATTACAGCAAAAACCTGGAACAACCTAAATGTTCAACAGGAGGCATCCATGCAATGAATTATTATACAGCTGTGAAAAGTCATGTTATAGAATGACATTTAATTAGGTGAAAAGATGTTGTATACACATTTTAGGTTAAAGAAGCAGACTGCAAAACTATATACAGTAGATATTATTTTTCGCAGGGGAGACATTTAGAAAAATGTCTGGAAGGATACAAGTACGAATGTTTAGGGCACATGTCTTCAGATGGTAGGCTGATGAATAATTTTTATTTTCTTCTTGCTTTTCTCTTTTCAATATTTCTATGAAGGCTATGTAGTACTCTTATAACAACAAGAATAATCACAAAAAGAAACTCCCTTTGTTGACTAAAATTTTTTCAGACACTGGTTCAGCTATAAAGAGGTACAAATAACATTGTCCTCAAGCTACATGGTTTTCCCCTGGGTTTAACGTTCAAAGCACATGAATTCTGTCTTTGCCTTAGGATATTGTGACCTATCTTAGTACCATGTGTTAGGATCCCTTTCCAGGACCTGATGCTCTTGCCCTAGGGAGCAGTTGGAGCACAGAATCTCTCTCTTGGAGGAGGGGAGACTGTTTGATGGATGAGAGTCCAGTCTCTTAAGTTCAAAATCCAAAAGACCCTGGATCTAACATTTTTGAAGAATATATCTCTCCCCATCCTCTGTGGGCTTCTGGAGAAGATCTGAATTTATACTGAAGCCTCACAGGATGGATCACCCAGAGAGTTCTGAGCAAGTCCTCATTCAGCCAGGAGTCTTCCCTTTGACCCAGAGCTTGACAAGTTTCTTCCTGCCACTGCTGTCCATGTGGGTTTCTGGGTTTCCAGAGGATTATGGAAGCTGTTCTCTGGTTCTCTCAGGACTCTTCTTGGTTCTCTGTTCTTTTCGTGACTTTGGTTGTCATCCAGTACCAAGGTACAGAAAGAGTAGAGTACCCATGCAGAAATGTGGAGATCTGGCTCCAGACTGATAGATAAGTGAACCATTTTCCTTTCATAGCTTATGGTTGAGGGTTGGGAGAACATCAGTGCACTTCTAAGTAGGACAAAGCTTGGAATATAATGCAGTGGTTAAGAGGACACCTTTGTATCAGCTATAGACCTCACCTCGAATCCTAACTCTGCCTCTTACAGGCCATGTAACCTTGAGCAAATTCTCTGGGTCTTCATTTGTCCACCTCTAAAATGAAAATAATAAAGGTACTTACCTCAAGGTTGTTGTCAAGATTAAAGCAGATTTGCTGCTGAGACTTCATGTTAAGGAAAAAAAAGATTAAAGCAGGTAATGTATAGAACCCACTCTTAACACTGGGTTGGAACGTAACTGGATCATTTAGGGATTTTTGGTTTCAAGCTGTACTAAGTTAAATAGAGTCCCCTTAAAATTCATGTTCACTTGCAACCTCTGAATGTGACCTTTGGAAATAGAATCCTTGTAGTCAGATTAAAATAAGGTTATACTGTATTAATGTGGGCTCCAACCTAATGACTGGTATCCTTATAAGAAGAGGGAAATTTGGACACAGACACTTAGGGCAGAAGACCATATGAAGACAGAGGCAGAGACTGGAGTGATGCAGTTATAAGCCAAAGAACACCAACAACTGCCAGCAACCCCTAGGAACCAACTCTGCCAGCACTTTGATTTCCCATTTCTAACCTCTGGAGTTCTTCAGTATGAGAATAATTTCTGTTGTTTTAAGTTGCCCAATTTGTGTGGTCTTTTGTCATGGCAGCCCTAGGAAACGAATACACAAGGAAACATTGGATTTCATTAGCAGGCTATGGGGTCACTCACAGAATCAAAGAATCAGCTAAAAACCAAGCCCAGGAGGGACATTATTGGTGCTAGTTGACAGTCTGGTCAATGTCAGATGTCTTTATCCTTATGTTATCCTGTCTGAAAGTTGATGTTTCAGTAGAAGCAGCTCATTTTACCTAGCTAGGGTCAGGTGTCTACTGCTTGGCTAGGCCAGGGCACTCTTAATGACAGTCCTACCAACGTTGTTCACAATAATGAAGGGATAATTTACTCAATTTACTATTGGGGTGCTGTTACCAGGAAAATTCCTACAAATATCATGACAATGCACTTAGTGAATCTTAGCTATTCATATTATTGTTATTATATGTTTTTATTATCCTTCATCATGTTGAGAGCAAAGAGCAGTCAGAAGGCTTAGACTGGATGCTGCAGTGTGATTTCTACCTAACCCCAAAACCACCTAAAAAGCTGGTCAAAGAAATGCTCACTCCTCATTCTCTTTACCTTCAACATTGCTACATTGCTCAGTTCTACTCTCAACCCCCAATCAATGCTCAGGGCACCAACCGCACTGGGTTGGTTTCCCAAGGATTCCCTGATTGTTCACTTGAGAGTTCATTCTAGTGACAAGGGAAGAAGGAAGGATATGTGGAAAAATACAGTATTCTTTATAATTGGGCATGAATTGTGAAGGAGACACCATGGATAGAGAGCAAGGCGATCTTGAATGTTGTGTCCTAATTTTTGTTCCCTAGATGAGCTCCCATTTTGTGACTGCTCATAGTGTCTTTAAGTTAATCATCTTGGAAGAAAATTTAAATTTCTTTAAGTAATATATAATATTACTTTATACACTCATTATCTACACAATAATTCTGAAGATGCAACTGGAATATAAGTGCTATGAATCTTACATTTCTTCCTGTCCTTGTTTAAAAAGACTTTTAATTGTGGATTTTTTCATCCACAAAGTTTTATTTGAAATAAATCACTGTGCAAAGAGTTGTGACAGACTTGGGGACAAAAGGAGAGCTTCTTCCCATGACTGCTCCATGTCGGATTCCCATCCTGGGACATTTTTCCATCAAATGCTGAGAATTATTGCTATAGTTTGTCATCCATTAAGCAAAGGGTATATTGTTAACAGCAGTGATTTCCATTTCTTTCTGACATTTTGCTTCTTCATTTTCTTGTAGTTATATTTTTTCAGCTGCCTCCTTCTTCCCACCTCTGTGCTTTTATCTGAATCCACACTGCTCTGGGAGTAGCAAATGGGTTTCTCTGTGTCCTTTGAAGATAGCGTAGCTGAGAGCTCAGATGTGAAGATGAAACCGAGGTGAAATAGTGGCTGGTAAATGCCTTCATAGGTAAAAGGCATCATGAGTAAAATACTGGGTAGTCAAGCTTTGGGAATGTTTGTGATGTTGCCCCAAAGAAGGTTTATGTGGCAGGTGTAATCAACATTGGTTCGTAATTCAACCAATATTTATTGAGTTCCTACCCATTTATAGGCACAAGATATTAAGTGTTATGGACATATTAGTGAATAAGACAGATGACTTCTTAGAGGAGATGAACAATTAACAAATTAATACAAAATAATTACAGTTGTGATAAATTCCATGAAGGAAATAAAATAGCGAGTTATGAAAGGAAATTATAGAGGGTAGGGTAAAGGATGGCCTCTCTAAGGAACTGAATTAAGCTGACATCTGAAGGATATGAAAGAGCCAGCCACTCAAACAGCTTCTCTATGAGGGCTCTGTAAGCACCAGGCAGTAACGAGATCATGTGTACTAGGAACTAGATGCCCAAGGTGGGTAGAAGAAAGCGAGCCAGAGTTTTCTTTGGTTTCCTGAAAAACGAAGGAGGCATGAAAAGACATCAGCCTAGGATTCGTGTCCCCACACTGTGTTTCAGGTAAACTGTAGGCTCCCTGAAAGCAGAGACCGTGGTTGTCTTGTTCATTGCTCTGATGCCCAGCAGAGCACCTGGCCCATAGGAGGCACTTAAAATATTTCCTAAATGACACATAAATGAATGAATTTTAATCTCTATTCTTACTTGCTGCTTTCTTTCCTGCACTTGTTTGAAAGAATCGTAGAGCCTCAGAGTTAGAAGGGATATTGGGGCTCAGCTGGTCTGGCCCCTCCTCTGTTTGCCTAAATCCCTTGTGCAACATGCCAGGCAATGACCCGGCAGCCTCAGCAGTTTGAGTACTCCAGGGATGAGGGCTCATTTCCCTGGAGCCAGCTCAGTGCTTAAAAAAATACTTTCATTGGGTTACTATGTGCATAATGTAGAATTCAAAAGTACCTACCCATTTTTTATATGGAAAACAAGTAGTACTCCATCCTTGCTCTCTTTCCACCTAGTTTTTCTCTCTAGAGGCAATTACTCTTACCTGAGTCCAGATATAGTCTGTGTACTTATAAGGATATAAAAATTTATATAATGAAAATAGATTTTTATTATAAAAGGATTATATAATCATTATAAAAAGAAAAATGCAAAAGGCTATAAAAGAAAAAAGCAGCATCTTGTAATCCTAGCTTTTGAAAATAAATATTGTTCATATTTTGGTATCTATTCTTCCAGGTTTTTCCTTGTAAGTGTGTGTGTATAATTTATGCAAATGGTAGACTTGTAAACACACACTGTTCTGCATCTTTTTTTTTTAATGTAACAATATATCTGGGTGATCAGATCATAACAGCATATCTAGAACTGATTTCTTAAATTGCTACAAAGATTCCTTTGTATAAATATATCATAGTTTATTTATCCAGAAATTGCCATTGGTGAACCTTTATGTAGTTTCCAGACTTTTTGCTATTCAAACCAATGCTATATGAATATCCTTGTACAGATGTCATTTCACATGTGCGTGAGTATATCTGTTGAGTAAACCTGCTGCTCAAATAGTGTGTGCTATTTTAAATATTGATAGCTGTTGCCAAATGGCTTTCCATTTAGAAGTTGTACTAATTTATATTCCCTCTGGCAATGCATGAGGGGGCCCCATTTCTTTTATGAGCATCTCTGATTGTTAGAAATTCTGCCTTTTCGTAATAATTGATCTGAAATGTGCCGCACTGCAATTTCTACCCACCTTTCCTACTTCTGCTCTCTGGGCTTCCTCATTCTGGTTTTGTGTAGGTTTCTTCGCTTTATCTTGACTCCCCTATGAATTAGAAGGATGAATAATGAGCCACATTCCATGCATGAGGGTGCAGCCCACCTGAGAGAACAGGCCAGGATCATTTAGGTTGTGGGTGCTTACCTAACTACCAGGCCTTTAGCTATAAGAGGAAGAGGCTGAGTTTATGGCTCAAATTCCCTTTGAACCTGAGTTTCTTAAAAAAAAAAAAAAAAAATTTTTTTTTTCATTAATAACACATGAATACATTTACCTTGCAAAAAATGAAACATTACAGAAAAGGGAACCATGTTCCCTCTCTTTTTAAAAATGAACCTGGAGGCTGGGCGTGGTGGCTCACACCTATAATAATCCTAGCACTCTGGGAGGCCAAGGTGGGAGGATCCTTTGAGCTCAGGAGTTCAAGACCAGCCTGAGTAAGAGCAAGACCCCATCTCTACTAAAAATAGAAAGAAATTAGCTGGACAACTAAAAATATATAGAAAAAATTAGCCGGGCATGGTGGTGCATGCCTGTAGTCCCAGCTACTGTATAGGCTGAGGCAGGAGGATTGCTTGAGCCCAGGAGTTTGAGGTTGCCGTGAGCTAGGCTGACGCCATGGCACTCTAGCCCAGGCAACAGAGCGAGACTCTGTCTCCAAAAAAAAAATCTGTATAAATATTAGCATTATATAATAAAAATTTGTTCTTTCTAGTGTTTTCTGTAATCACATCTGACTTCTGCTTCAAAGTACAGTAATTGAATTTGAGGTGTGTTTCCTTTAGCATCCAGTACCACTTCCTAATGAACACTTAGATAACATGGTTATATGACAAAAAAGATTAAAAATAAAAATGAAGGCATGTGTTTTTTAAAAAGGCATCTGAGTGATAAAAATACGGTACAGGAGTTCCAGTGCACATAAACAACTTCTTTACAGTATACTTATTAATGACGACGGGCATTTCTCTTTACCAGTTAAAGTGGTGCTGCTGAGGCAGTTGCATAAACATAATTTATTATTCACTTAGTTTACCAGCTTTACAATTGCCAGCTTTAACAATTTTTGATTAATTTTTTTATTTGCAGGTATTTACACTGTTTCGCAATCCACACATAAAGTGAGAGCTGATTGATTTTTATGTATCGTTAATTCCAAATTCCCCTAATCCAAGGTTGCATACAGTGTGAGCACTTTACTCCCTGTAGGTTTAGGGGGCTGTTTGCTGTCCTCTAAGCTGTCCATGCTGGCTATCAGTGCAGGGTGGGGCCTGCTGATCTCTCTGGGATTGTTTTTAAATGTGGGATGAAGTATCCCAGACTTATTAGGGACCGAACTCAAAGTTTGCTTTGGGCCAAGTGATACCTACAGTAGGTGATTTAGTGATTGTCTTTAGATTCCGGAATAGACGAAATAGATGTCACGATCCTTGAAGGTAGACTGCTCCTTTCCCACCTCCCCGGCCCGCATGCCTTTTGTGCACTTGGGCTACTTTCCTCCACTATGCACCCAAGTCGAAGCAGTCCAGAGTCCTGGAGCATCCTTGGGAGGTTCTAAAGTAAAACAGCATTCCCTGTTTTCTGCCTCTTTATCACTGAATTTGGAAGTGGGACTTTGTGGCACTTGCTCTTGCAGAACAAGGGGTAGGCAGAGACAGTTCACTGACAGGAAGTTCTTCTATGGTGCTGGTGTCATGATGTGTGAGCTTTTGTGTCTGGTACACTAAAAGGCTGTGGTGACTACCACTTCACAGTCACTAGAATAGCTAAAATAAAAATGATGGACAATGGCAAATGTTGGCGAGGATTAGAACTCTCCACATTGTTGTTGGGGGCGTAAAATGGTAGAAATACTTTGGAGAACTATCTGTCATTTCTTGTAGAGTTAAACATATATCTACCCCATGATCTAGCAATTCCCCTCCCAGAAATTCACCCAAGTGAAATAAAATAGATGAGTATTCATAATAGCAAAAAGTGCAATAATCAAATGTCCATCAATGGGATAATGGATAAACAATTTGTGGAATATTCATACAATGGAATATTATTCAACAATAAAGAAGACAGTCTACAGATTCACATAACAATATAGATGAATCAAAAAGCATGGTGTTGAATGAAAGAATCCAGAAACAAAAGTAAACATGATTCCATTTATATGAAGTCCAAGAAGAGGCAAGACTCATCTATGAGAATAGAAATCAGAACAGTGGTTGCCTGTGGAGTGGGGTGTGGGAGGGCTGGAATTGACTGAAAAGGGCATGAGGAACTCGGGTGAGGTCGATATTCCACATGCTTGGTTACTTGGGTGAATATGCTTGTTGAAACTCATCCAACTGAACACTTAAGACCTGTACCTCTTCTCATATAAAAATTAGGACTCAATAAAATGTTTATTGAATACATTTTTCAAAGATGATGGTTAGCTTGGTATTTTTGCTGTTTCATAGTCCTCATTATTTGTGTTCATCAGGGTTGTCATCTTTTGCAATGATAGAGGATGTAACATCTTAATTGTATATACGGGTTTCTTAACCTGTGGTCCATTAATAGTTTTCAATGGATCCATTAACTCCATGAAATTGAATGCACAATTTTGCATGTCTGTGTGCATGTATTTTTCTTTTCGCTTGTGGAGTGAGTTCATAGCTATCATCATATTCTCAATAGAGTCTGTGACCCAAAACATATTTAGAATAGAACTTCTATGTTAGAAGTTTCATGCAGAATGTGTAAGAAACAATATCAGTGGTTAAAGATGAATGAACTAATAAATGACAAATTGTTTCCAGTTGATGTTCAAGGAACCAAGCCCCTTATAGTTTGCAGATTAAAACTGGCAGATGTCAGTGGCTCCATAAAACCAACAAAAATTAGAGTAACCTTCTGGTCTGAGAAATAGAATAAAGCCCTGACAAGAATAGGAGGCAGAATCCGTGTACCATAAAAGACCTTTCAATCACATTTAGAGAAAAAGATGTCTGTTATTCAAAAGTATCCTGTATACTGTATCTATTTTAACTACTGAAATTAAATACATGCAACAGTTATGATTCAACTGTTAAAAAATATTTAATGCTTTTCTCTTGACAGGAAAAAAAACAAGTATCATAGTCAATGCTAGAAGACAATTTTTATACACTGAGTTTTGAGAATTGGTTATTCAGTCTCAGGCCCTAATTTCAGGGAAACAACGCAGCGTTAAATTGATGGCATAGAGTTATAAATGCCCTCTGAGATGTGAAGTCACTTCAAGAACATCTAAGAACCTTGGCTTTATTTGCTATGATCATTGACAGGTTTCTGTGGTCTATGTTGTCCACTATGTCTTGAGTGTGACGTCGCCAGGCATTATGGAGAGTGTCTTTGTTGGCCATTGTTACCTGGATCCACCTTTGCACTGAGAATTGGCACCAGGGAGAGCCATAAAATACAGGTAAGTGTGTTCGAAGGTATATGTGAATCTGAATTTATAAGAGAATTTGGATGCCTTTCAAACCTGTGATTTAAAAACAAAAAACAAAAAAGATGTGTAGGCGAAGATGCTTAAACATACCACGCTTAGTGGGAAACTTTGAGAAAGGAAAGGAAAAGAAAGAAATGTTTTGATTTAATTATTTACCAGGAAGTATAAGTTAACTAAAATGCCGTGTTGTGCAGGGTATTTCTAAGGGGAAATTATGATGCACATTGTCCCCAGCCCATTGGACAAATTATGCTCCCTGAGCTGCGCTTTGATGAAGAGGAGTAGGAGCATGTAGCCATGATTAGTCTTACTCCTTAAACCAACACACATCACCTTCCATCTAGAAAAATAAAAGCACATTTCTGTCTCTCTGTCTCTTATTACATCAACAGAAGGTGGCAGGTGGAATTACACCAAATTTGGAGACTATACTTGGGAGGTCTGACTTAAAATATAGCCGGTGTGCCATATGCAGATTTCACTGATGGGGTTCCCTGGGAGCCCTTCAAAGAGCCAGTCGATTTTCAGCACAGCCAAAGCTGAGGTACATGAGAGGCTGCGGAGAGACAAGTTACGTATATTAAGATGTGGATAGTTTAAAAAGGGCGTCTTTTTATATAGTCTATGAAATGATCCCTGAGATACAATTTTTTTTTTTTTTTTAGACAGAGTCTCACTCTGTCACCCAAGTAGAGTGCAATGGCATCATTGTAGCTCACTGCAACCTCAAACTCCTGGCCTCAAGATATCCTCCTGCCTCAGCCTCCCATGGAAATAATTTTAAACTTACATAAAAATTACAAGAATGGTACCCAAGAATAGTATGACATCTGTCTAGATTTACTCTTCTTTTTTTTATTTTTATTTTTGAGGTAGGGTCTGATTCTGTTGTCCGGGCTAGAGTGCAGTGGTGTCATCATAGCCACTCCTAGGGTCAAACGATCTTCCAGCCTAAGCCTCCCAAGCAGCTGGGACTATAGGCACGTGCCACCACGCCCAGCTAATTTTTCTATTTTTGGTAGAGACGGGGTCTCGCTCTTGCTCAGGCTGGTCTCAAACTCCTGAGCTCAAGCAATCCTCCCCTCTCGGCCTCCCAGAGTGTTAGGATTACAGGCATGAGCCACTGCGCCCAGACTCCTATGATATATTTTTAAGTGAAAAAACAAAAAGGCACAGAAGTATGCAATTATTTACATGAAAAGAATATGCTTTATGTAGACAGAGAATTTATCTGGAGGCGTATACAAGAAAGTGGTAACAACGGCTGCCCCCAGGCAGGTGACTGGATAAGTTCAGCCAGCTGTAGAGGGGGTTTACTTTTTACTTCCTGTCCCTTCTTACTTTGGGAATTTTGGACCACGGGGGTTTATTATATCTACTCCAAAGAAATAAATAAGATAATTATAAATAATAGGTCCTAAGAGAAAAAAACGGAAGACGTCAATAGAGAAATCAGTGGTTTCAAGTCTGAGGCCCATATCAAAAGTCCTAAGGACAGGGCTCTAAATTGCAGGTGTTGATTAGCAACTGAGCTGCTTACCAGTTGGGCAACCTGGGGTCCCGGGGTGTTGACTTAAGGAAGCTGGTGGATCTTGGAAGCAGTGGGCAACGGGCCAGCAGGTAACACGGTGTAGGTCCCTGGGGGAGTGGAAACGAGTCTGTGTGATTGTGAACAGAGACTGTGATAGAACCCTGGTCTTGCCCTAGGGCACTTTGTGTGAGGATTGGCTCGCGGTGCACTGCTGTTGGCCTTTTTCCATCTGTCAGGTGGCCCGGGAACTCAAGATGAGGACCTCCCAACTCTATGAAATCTGTGCAGTGCCTTCGACTAAGGACACCATCATTTGACAGAGCAAGACAGCTCCTCCTCACTCTGTCACACCCTCCTCTCAAACTCCTCTTAGTAGAAAGATTGTTTCTTCTTAAGTTTCCACTGAAACAGTATGAAAATAAATTATTTTCCCTCTACTGTCTCTACTGTTCTTTCTTTATGCATTCCCCTGATAAAGACATTATTATCTGTCAGCTTGCTATTCCAGTCCAGCTATATACTGCAGATCTAAAGGTGAGTTTTGTGCACACCCTCTGCCTCCAACCTGGAGTTTTGGAAGGTTGCATCCCTGCACTGCCCAGATTTCTACTGCTATCCTTTCATGAGGGATGTCTAAAAGGCTGGAAGAATTGTATTGGCTTTTTTATGCCAAGCCACTTTTCCCAAAGTATCAGCGGTCGGGCAGGAAATGGTTAATTTTAGTTAGCATCCAGACTGGGCACTGAATGTCTCTGAGACATGCAAGCCGTTGTCCTTCCCTTGTCCTGAACTCTTCAGTCATGCTAAAGGACAAAATCTCAGGTTGGTGCTCTTTTTGAACCTCCAACATTTGCAAATCTTCAGGCCCCTGGCTCAAAGCCTTCGGTAGGCAACTGTTCTGGGTTGAATGGTGTCCTTCGCCTCCCACCCCTCCACCAAAACATATAATGAAGTCTTAACTCCTGGCACCTGTGAATGTGACCTTACTGGAAATAGGGTCTTTGCTGATGTAATAAAGTTAAGATGAGGTCATCAGAGTAGGTCCTAAACCAACATGACTGGTGTTCTTGTAAGAGGAGAAGACACAGAAATAGAGACAGAGAGGGAGGACAGCCACCTGCAGATGGAGATGGAGATTAAAGGGGTGCTGCCCCAGGCCAAGGAATGCCTGGGGCTACTGGAGGTGGGAAGGGGCAAGGGAGGATCCTCCCCCAGAGGTTTTGGAGGGAGCATGGCCCTGCCAACATCTTGATTTTCGATTTCCAGCCTTCAGAACTGCGTCAGACTATGTTTCTGTTGTTTTAAGCTACTCGGTTTGTGGCGGTTTATTACAGAGCCCTAGGAAGCCAAGAGAGCAATCACCAACCACGTGAATAGAATGCTCTTGTTTTTGTTAGGGCAGCAGCACAGAACAGCTCTGAAGAGCCTCGGTTCTGAAGGCTGAAATGTCTGCTTTTTACTAATTCTGCCCCTATAGGCAAATTTGCTAACCTCTCTCCATGTCAGTGTCCTCCTTTATGCAGGGGGATAGTGATACTGCTGACCTCACAGGGCTGCGAGGATTAGAAAGAGACATTTAGCACAGTGCTTGGCAAGAAGGAAGGACTCAGTAAATATGAGCTATTACTATTGTATGGCTACTTTATATTTATAGCAAGTTATACTAGTTTCCCATGTATAGTTGGGATGTAAATTTTTTAAAATTAAATTTTAGATGAAAATTGAGTCAATTAAAATAGAAAAATTAAGTAAATAACATAGGCAGTAGGTGGATATGGCAAACAATGTGAAGGTGGTCAAACACTAATTTTATGGAACACGTGTGTGCCAGGCACTGTTCAAAGCATTCTACGTATTTTGAGACATTTATCCTTTATATCTCTTGGGAAGGTGGTATTATATCTCCATTTTTCAGAAAAGGGAACTGAGTCACAGAGGGGTTAAGTAACTTGCCCAAGGCCACACGGCTGGTAGCACAGGCAGTGAGGCTCTCAAGGCTGTGCACCTAACCTCTGCACTGCACAGGCAGAGAAGGCTTCCAGCCAAGGTGCCTTCTTGGGCCCCATGGTTGTACAACCAGAGTTTGCTCTGCAGAGCTGAACTCAGCCTGCTCAGTGTGCACGGGAAGTGCTACTTGCCTCTGCCTCCACCATCTGACCAAGTGATTCCTATCTTCCCAGCCCTCCCTTGTGGATGACTAGAGCAGCTGCCAGGAGCTACATCCCTTTGGGAAAATTAAATGCTCGATGTTGACATTTAATCTATGAAAAAGTACTGCCCTCTGCAAACCAGCTACTGAAAAAATCCAGGCCTGGGGGACAACTCTATTAAATGAAAATAAATCTATTTTTATTGTTTCATGCTAAAACACGTATCGGGCATCACAAGCTTACAGCTGGGAACAATACACATTTTTGGCAAAGGAGGCTTGAGTAATCTCTGCACTTTCATATGGATGACCTCGCTCTGCATGAAGAGCAGATGGTATTTCACACACAGGTTTCTGGCGTAGTTCTTCTGGCGGCTGATGTGAAAGGTGCAAGTGGACCTCTCCAGCAAGGGAGCCCCCTTTCCCCTCTGCGGCTTCTGATCCATCTGGGAGGTGAAGAGCCAATTCAGCACTTCATTAGAGCCACTAACCCACATAAGTAAAACTCCAGGCTCTCAAAGCATTGAGTCTACCACCGAATCACAGAATGTAAAACAGAATTAATGTGTGTACAGTTCTTAGGTGGTAGAGAGTGGTCCTGGAGGGAGGTGGCTTAGGGCCACGACTTCTGGTTTCCTCTAGAAGACCATGTCAAGTCCGAGAACAAAGGACTCGGCAAAAATATGTGCTCCCCAGGAAAAACATTATCCAATACTAGATACGGAAATGAAAGACAATAACTCTGATATTAGACATCCCATTAGCCTAGTTTTACAAAAAACTCTGAGTGGTACAAATCTGAGAGTTACCCAATAGTGAAGACATATTCTGTATGTTTTTCTTCTTACTAGAAAATTCCTTTTGGTATTCCAGGATCCAATGTGTAGAACGAATCTCTGATGACTCCGTGTGGGTGAACAACGCACACGCAACAGACGTTTTAGAGTAATCCGTACAGATCATTATAAATTGTAACACCAGAAAACAAACAAGAAAATTCCCCAAACCTCTTGAGTTTACAGTGGAATATACTAGGGAAATGAGCTGCCAGCCCTGGAACTCTCCATTTTTTGGAACAAAGATATGAAAAGTTTGTAAGTCCTTAAGTGTCCACTGCCCTATGCAATTTTTTATGTTTATATATATTATATATCTGAAGTTTATTTATACAATATTCTATAATGACTAACACATTATACCCTTTCATAAACATTATTCACATACATATTCATAAAGATTATCTTTGGTCTATTAAAAACACTGTACTTAAAAAAATAAGCCGAGATACAAAAGTCTACAGCTTTTCTGCTTATATTTCCATGGAGGAGTGACTTTTTCTCCTTGTCCATTTTCTCCTTCCTGCTTTTTCCCCTAAACAACACTCTCTCCCCTGATCCAATGCTTAGTAATAGGAAACAACAATTGTAGGAGATGAAACTCAGCCTTCATGGTTAGTTAACTACTCTGGGGCAAAGTTCTGGGCTGACATTGCAACCATTCAAACTCATTCTTTCCCAGCTCCCTAACACCTCCACCATTTTTTGACCCATGACCATGTGGAATCTCTGTGCTGGAACTGAGAGTCCAGAGATGAAAACTTTAGAAAACGGGAGCTTTTCCTATGCTGCTGGGATTGGCTGGTAACAAGTCGGATTATTTATTTTGTGTTTCAGAAAATATTTGGTGTATTGGCTGAGCAGGTTCAAACGAAGAGCTAAATCCTTATGAAACACTCCACTACAAGTCATGGAAAGTTTCCAGAGATTTAAAAAAAAAAAAAACCAAAAAAACAGCAGGTGTAAGAATTAGGAGTGGTGGTTTCCTGCTGCTCAAATTGTGAGAGAGGGAAGCCAATGTATGAAGATGGACATGTGGGTAAGAGGTCCTGAGGACAAGGTTGTAAACAGCCAATGTGTCAATCATACCTCTGGCCTTCTTGGCAGATAAGGCCAATGCTCTGGGACTTCTTACCACCTTCTCCCATGGTTAACTGAGAGAAGGGTATGGTTAAGAAGTCCAAGTTATACATCCCATTAAAAGATGAGTGCTGGTTTAAGACCTGCATGTGACTGTTTCACACAGAAGAAAACATTTTTGTAACCTCACAATACAATCCTTACTCTGCTCATGGTTTGGCTGATGCTGGCTCCTATTTACAAGCAGAATTGGACGAAAGACTGAGGATGCTTCAGTGTAAAATTAGGATCTGAACTTTAAAACAACAAACCTAACACAGTGATTCTGCATTTCTGCCATCGTCTTTGATAATCAGATCAGTATGTGCTTTTAAAAATGAAATCCTGACAGGAGGGAGGATTCATGCCTGTAATCCCACCACTTTGGGAGGCTGAGGTGGGAGGATTGCTTGAGGTCAGGAGTTTGAGACCAACCTGGGCAACATAGTGAGACTTCATCTCTGCAAAAAATTAGCCAGGCGTGGTGGTGCACGCCTGTAGTCCTAGCTACTTGGGAGGCTGAGCCAGAGGATTGCTCGAGCCCAGGAGTTTGAGGTTACAGTGAACTATGATCACACTCTACCCTGGGTGACAGAGTGAGACCCTGTCTCAAAAAAAAAAAAAAAAAAAAAAAAAGATCAAATTCTTATTCATGTTTTAAAAGAGAGAAGATGAAAATGTGTACTTCAAAAAGTATCAGGCTGTTTGTGTATTTCACCTACCTGTGCAATGTCTCTCTCAGGTTAGCACAGATAACTTAAAAATTGTATTTTAGATTATAGTTTTTTTTTTAAACCAGGAGTAGAATGTCTTCTAATGGCTTGTTCTTTATGATGGCTTATTTATGAACATAAAAGAATGTATGGTTATAACTGATATTTATATCTTTCTACTTGAAATAGCCTCTTTGTAAGCATTGCAGTCTGTGGCATCTCTCATATAACATCATGGATTTTTCTTGTCTGGGATTCTTTATGTATCCAGTCCTGTTTCCTTGATCGCTGTGTTCTAACAGAACTCCTCCGGGTCAGCAGGTATGGGGGAAAGACAGAATGGAAATGGAATGGAAAAGAATGAGGATGTGCAGAGGCATGCAGGCCACTCGGCAGGGAGCTGGGGTGGGGTGAAGGCTAGAGGACATTGTGCAGAAGCAGCGTGCTGTCCCGGTCGAACACCTGAGAGGAGACTGTTATGTCACCCCCCGCATCGCTCTAAAGCTAAGCCGGAGAGACAGGCCAGACACGGAGCGGGAAGGTATTTGATGTCCGGTCTTTTCATGCGTTAGGTGCCAAGCCGTGAAGACATCGGCAAGATAAAGTTAGCCTTCGACAACAGGAGTGAGGGGAGTCAGGAATAACCTGTGACAGCGTGCGACTCACTTGCTTCTGCACCCTGGCCCACCACCCATTGCTCCTGGGGGTGAAGGCAGATTTGCTCTTTCTCCTATTACCCTCCTGTCTTGGGAGCCAGATTATTCTTACTCCTGTGCCATTGCTGATGTTCAAGGAATATCACATGGTCCACAGACTCGCCATTGAGCAGTTTCCATCCGAGCAGGGCATTTGTTCTCTTCAGCATCCTGGTCGCTCCTAGCTCCTCCTGAGAAGTGTGCCAAGGCAGGCTCTGTGAAGGTGAAAACGATTTCAGAATTTATTGTGTGTGAATGCAGCTGGGAAGAACTAGAGTTCTTTAAAATTCTTAAACATTTTGCGCAGAATTTTTTCTTTCTTGTCACAGAAGAGATGCTGTGTCCTTCTCAGAGCATGATGTCAGGAGGTACCTAGTATCTATTTCCGCATTAACTGGTGATGCTAACTTTGGTCTTTTGGCTAAGGTGGTTGTCTACCAGGTTTTTCCATGGTAAAGTTGTGATTTTTTTTTTTTTGTGATTAATAGGCATCTTGTAAAGAGATATTCTGAGTCTGTTCAAGATTTTACCCATGAGTTTTAACATCCATTGATGATTCTTGCCTGAACCAGTTATTACTGTAGTGGTTGCTGAGTGACGATTTAAAAATTCCATCATTCCCTCTACACTTAGTCGTTGGTGTCTACTGTAAGGAAGAGCTTTTCCTTCTCCCCCATTTATTTATTTATAGCAGTATGAACCCAGGGATTCCACTTTGATTCTATGGGTTATTGTCCATTACTACCAAAATTAAAAAATAGGAATCTAATGATGAAGAAACAACAGACAAACCAAAAATTAGAGAAATTCCGTAAAATAAATGGCTTATACTTTTCAAAATGCTAAGGCCATGAAAGACAATGAGTTTTGAGGAATTGTTCCAGATTCAAGGAAACTACAGAGATATGACAATTACGTGTAATATGTAGTCCTGAAAGGGATCCCAGACAAAACTTTTGAAAAAAAATTTTCTATAGAGGAAAATAGTAGGAGAATTGAAAAAAACAGTAGGTCAATTGAATAAGATCTGTAGACTAGTTAATAGTGCTATACTAACATTGATTTCCTTATGTAAGAGCATATCCTTGTTTTTAGGAAATACCCACTGAAATGTTTAGGTATAAATGGGCATTTGGTCTTCAACTTACTCTCAGATGATCCAGAAAAAATTAAAATGAACACAGTACAATGTTAACATTTGGGGAACCTAGTGGAAGCATTTACAGGAATTCTTTTACTATTTCAGCAAATATATAAATGCCTTCCTATCATCCTCACATGTGTAACCGACATCCTCCCCTCCCTGCCCAACCTTTTGTCCCTTTTCTCCTCCTTAGGCTGACACTGCTCAGGAGGAAAGTGTAGCCCAACACCACTGGCAGCCCCTTGTGAGGGCAGGTGGTTTGAATGGGTATAACGGGAATCAGTCGCTCTTTATGACTTTGTTGCCAGAGTATGGCTCTTGGCCCTTCCGAGTGCAAATAAAGTCCACACTGACCATGCTTTAGGAGAAAGCTAAAAGGATGCTGGGAAATTGGTTTGCTAAAATTTACTAAGACTTTTGAGTTCCCATGAAAAGTCAGTAGAAACAGAAAAGTAGAAGCAGTTTTCCATTTCTTGCCCAATTTCTTTTCATCTAGAGCCTTATTTCTTTTCTATCTGGAGACTTGTGCTGATTTAGCAGGCTAGTTTTCTCTCTGGGGAAACTTTCATGATGATCGCAGCCTCATTCCTTGGGGGGTGGTGTGGAACAGTCACATCTTGCAAGCAAAGTTTGTGGGAATCTTACCACATCAATCTGGGGAGTCTTACCCAAACCCCCAGGCTCAAGGCAGAACCATGATCAGTGGCCCCAGAGACTGGATATCCCAGGGGAACACCAGCTTTCAAACAGGCAACCACATTTGTGCTCACAGCTGAGCTTCTCAGAGCTCTTAGGGCCCGCAAATGCATTGCCGCACGTACCCATTTGCTAACGTGCTCCTTGCAGCACAACAGCAAAGCCCTCAGAGGCTTCAGGTGGCTGCTTTACATTCAGCAGGAGAGGCGGCACGAACACAGTCTGTGATTACCAGGATGCATTCTGTGTCTCACCACATCAATAAATTACACAGGATTTGGAGTTACGCTGTCTTTGCTATACACCACTGAACACGGGCAGGAGTTTCATTTTGTTATTTATGAATTTTAGCCCTTAAAGAGGAAGGCGGCCTGCCTTAGACATATCCTGCCTCTCTTCCCTGTGCCTAGGTTGTGCCAGAGCTGATGCTGTCAACCTGCTAATCTCATGGTGGACCCAGGTATGACTGCTTTGATCTGCACATCAGTCCTGGTTTTGGTGGCTGGGAGAATGTCCCTCCAATACTGAAGGCAAGGTTATTTTGGATTGCTGCGTCTGGATCTCAAGGGAGTAGCGGTGGTTTGTTTGCTCTTTTAATGACATTTATTGTGATGTAGCATTTCTGAGAACAAGCATGGGGCAGGGAAGTAATAAGGAAGTAGCTGCCAAGGGAAGGCTGACTGCCACATTCGTCTGACCTTCCAGGTTGTGCTAAATGATGTAGAAAGAACTTCCACTCTAAGATCAACTGACATTTTAATAGGCATCCGGAAATCCTCTCAATGGTAGGAGATGTGACTTTTCTTATTGCTGGTGTTGTGCAGGATGGGGGAGCAGCCCTTACCAGTGCTGCGTCTGCAGGCCAGGGGTTTTAGGATTTAGGCAGGCAATAATAATTTTTCATTTACTGAGTGCTCAGAAGGCAAGTCTATTTGAAGTAGAAAACCCTGATGTCTGCAGGATGGCTTTTGCGTCTCATCTTAAGTGAGGGTGTGAGCAGTTGGCAGCCATAGACTAGAGCCGGATTGCCTGGGTTTAGTTTCAAACTCCACTAATTCCTAGCCTTGTGACCCCATGAAAATTATATAATCTCTCTAGGCCTTAGTCTCCTTACCAGTAACATTGGGCTAGTAATACTATTTACTTTGCATGGTGGTGAGCTTTTTAGATTGGTAGATACACGTTATAAGTAAAGCACATAGAACAGTGTCTGGCACATAACAGAGGCTCTATAATTGTTGGCTCAAAATTATCATTATACTTAAAAGACACGGGGAAGGCTATTTGTTGTGATGCTACCTCTCAATTATCTCAAACAATAAAAATCCTACAGGTGGAAACAGATCATGAGACAGTGGCTCACTGTCACACTCTTTGCTAGAGTTTCTTTTGCCCTAAAAACCTGTCTCAGTTTCCTAAGTTGAGTTCTTAAAATCTTACATCCTAATCTATAAAAGGATAAACATAGATAGTAATGAGGATAATAATAGCTTGGTATTTACTTTACATGGTTGTTTTGAGATGGCCTCTATTATTATTTCCATTACACAGATGAGAATACTGAGACTTAGAGAGGTGAAGTGACTTATCCAAAGTCACACGGCAAGTCGTAGTTTAGATACAACTCAGATGTTCCGATTCTATAGCCTGGGCTCTTAACTGCTGTGGGGCGAAGGGTGGAGGGAAGTAGCAGGAGAAGGAGAAAGAGAGAGAGAGAAGGAGAAAGAGAGGGAGCGAGGAGGGAGGAAGAGCTAAAGACTCACAACTAGTAATAAGTATTTTCTGAATGAATAAACGGGTGCAGAAATTCAGTAAGTATATCATAATGATAACAAAGGAAATGACATTTCACACCTTGTCTATACAATTCCAAACAACCATTTTGACTTTTTTTTTTTTTACAAAGCAAATGACAGATTGCTTTTTGCTTGCTGCCTTGTCATTGCTTTAAAGAGCTGTGAGGGCCAATCCCTTTCTGGAAGGTGAGTTCTGGAGACCCTACAGTCCTGGAGTGCTAGCGCCCAAGCCAAGCCCCTTGCTCAAGAGATGTGGAATGGAGCGGGGAAAAGGGAAGTAACTTGCATTGCAGCTTGTACTAACGCCAGTGGCATCTTTCCTAAATTCGTCCTTCCTGTGAAGGTTCCTTCTTGTCAGGAAAAAAGAGGATTCATCTATTCTCCAATTGTTCATTCAACAAATACCGTGTGATCAAAAATGCTTGATAAATGAAGGAATGTTCAGCGAATGTATGCCATGGAGAGCTTCCCGGACATGCTGAGCTCGTTCCTGCTCTCCCCACCAATGCTGTCTGTCTGGTTCCTTCTTATTCTTCAGGTCTCAATTTGAATGCCACCCCCTCGGAGAAAGCTTCCCTGGGCACCCACCTAATATAGCTCATGCCCCTCAGCTATTCTCTGCCCGTCACTCTTACCATTTCCTCCTCTTCACAAAGGTGGGGACCTTATTTACATCGTTCTCTGTGTGTCTCAACTGCATAGAACAGTACCTGCCATATAGTAGATGCTCAATATTTATCGACTAAAAAAGAAGGAATAAAATGAGGTGACATCGATTTTTACCCAGGAAGAAGACATTCTGTGACTTTAAATGGAGATGGAGTGACAGCAACATTGGCCTGGAGTCCTCAGGTCATACTGGCACATCCAGCAGGAGCTTAACTAATCGGCACATGCATTTTCTGAATTACGAAGTGTGCCAGGGACATTTAATTTCTGTTAATTGGCACCAAGGAGGAGGGTTTGTGACTGAAATCACCGGCCAGCTGGAAGCATATCTGCAGCAGACCTATTTGCAAATCAGAGTGGACATTTCACAAATGAAATGTCCCTAGAGGGCAACTCCCATGTGCTTGCTGGCTGCATTCGGGGTACAGACAGCCCCAAACCTTAAATCTTCAACAGATGAGGTGGCGAGGTGGCAGGCACAACCAGAAGAGAAAAGACTGATGTGGATTATGGCATAAAATGCATTTTAAAATATTCGTCATGTTGCCCCAACTCTGGCACTGTTTACCAGCTTATCTGAATGGAAACGGCAAAGAAGCCGAGGTTTCTAGTCTTGCAGAGCTGGTCCCACCATTTGCTAGCTAACCTTGGACAAGTGATTTAGCTTCTGAGCTTCAGTTGTTTGATCTATAAATAAGGGACAATAACACTTAACTCATGGTGGGGGGTGAGGATTAAATGAGAAAATGAATGTAAATAATAATAACAGTAGCTAACATCACAGTATTTTCTACGTACTGGGCACTGTGCTAATGCCTTTATGTGCATTATCTCATTTAATCCCCACCAAACTGCTCAAGGAAAGCACAATTAATATCTGCATTTTACAAATGAGGGAACTATAGGTTGGAGAAGTTAAACGACTTGCCCATGGTGACACAGTGATGAAACATGGAGCCTGTATTTGAATCCAGGTCACCTGACTCTACTGAGCTCTTAGTAACCTTGCAGCAAACCCTCTAAGGGACTGACTGGCTCAGTACCCGGCGCTCTGTGCAAGTCTAATACATGACAGCTATTAACAGTAAGATTCTGTCCTTAGGCTCAGTATTCCTCCTGCTCACTGCTTTCAAGCCATTGTCATGCCTGCAATCTCCTCCAACAGCTACCTGGGGGCCTTCTGCACACCAGCCTCTGGCCTACTCATTTCACTTGATATTCCCAACAACCCTATGAAGTGCCCATTATTATTCCCACTTTTAGATGAATAAAGAAGGCTCGGAGAGGTTAATTAACTTGGTCCAAGGTCACACAGCTGAGAAGTGGTGGGGTCGGGATTTAAACCCAGGGACATGTGACTCCAGAACCTAGGCCCTCTCCTCTCCATATCACATATGCTGTGCATCTTGCAGAACCTCTTCTCCTCCATGAAGCTCTCTTGAGAGCTAAACCTCTCTCCCATTGTTTTCCTCTCTTACTTCTGTCCGCTAGAGCCTAACTTACTGTGGTACTCTTTGTTCTTGAACTGTGCCTGCATATCCATGACTGGTATTCACTACCACATACTGAACCATTTGATGTGCCCAATACCACGCTCGGAGCTGGACATGTGTGATCTTGTTTCATCCTGCGGCGAACCCAGGGAGGTGGATGTTCTCATCACCACTTTACACATGAGAAAACTGAGGTCTAGGGACATGTTAACCTTTCCAGTTTCTTTAGTCATTTGCCAAAGGAAACACAAAGCTGGGACAAAACCCCAGGTGATCTGGCTCCAAATCTCATCATCCTAGCTATTATATTAAATTGCTTCTCCAGATCTTGTGAAGGTCTAGTGGATTGGGAACATAGCTGCTATAGTTACCCCCAAATCTTTGTCGACTGATGCTTTAAGTCCTCTGTTGGAGGCCCCATAACAAAGAAGGCCTAAGCTCCCAAACTTGCCAACATCTAAAAACAACTTATGCTTAAAAAAAGAATTCAGCTTATAAATAGAATGTGCAGAACAGAATATTTGGAAATGTGGTTCTGATATCTAAAATTAGCCTTCCCTTCAAAGCAGTATCACCCCTTCTGACTGATGGTTCTGTTCCTTGTCATGGAAGCTGGTGCTATCTCTCTCTACTCTGTGAGTGACATGTTGTCGGCATTTAAGGCAGTCCTCCACTCTCTCCTTCACAGAGACATAAAACATCTCCCAAGGAACTAGGGAGAAGGTGACAGAGGCTGGGGCACGAGCAGGAATCTGGGTACAACCCTTTGAAGGCAATATTTATTTGAATTCCTCTTTGGTCCTCCAGGCCTATTTTAGCTGCCTCCCTGTGTTTAGATTCAAGTTTGCTTTTCGTTTATTTGTGAGATTCTCCTGAATGCAAATAGCTTTCATAATCCTTTTGGATGGCCAGGGTGTCAGTGTTTTCACTGGAAGGTCATTAGGATCGTGCTGGCCTCCAGGACACGTATGACCTACAGCAGTCAAACCTTGATGTCTCAAATGGCTCTCATCAAGTCGGTCAATCACGCTAGCACTGATTTTTTTGCATTAGCAAAACTGCACACAGTGCACAAAATGGCCTCCGCAAATGCCTTTTGCCTTCCTCTTTCGGGTCTTGGCTGGCATCCTTTTAGTCCTTACCAGGCTGCAGCTCTTGTCCATCCAGCAGTGACACTATTTGCATAATTAGCTTGCATCTGTGGATGCGTGTCTACCCCCCAAAGCAATTGCACTTGAACTTGGGATAAACACCAGCATGGAACACTGGAAGATGTCAGCTCTCTGAGCCTTCTTGTCCCTCTTGTTCCCACGGAGGAGATGGAAGTGGGGGTTACTTTGAAAATCATATCCCCTTTCTTCTGGGACTCCACTCTGTATCATTTAGAGTGAGGACAGACAAAACCAGAAATAATCTCACGAAGAGAGAGCGATCTGGGGAATGCAAAATGATCACTGTGTTTTGATGTCAATGATCCAGAACCACATTGCAAGCTTCAGTTCTTTCTCAAGCTGCTCGGCTCTGTCTGGCAGCCCTTGCAGTGGGGTAGACTTGCTTTTTGGATTTTTCTGGGCAGAACACTCTTAGTTATCTTCCCTCCCACCCCTACTTATTAGACAACAAGACCTTACCTTGTAGCTTTTCTCTGAGAAAGCTTGACTGAGTTAAACTCTCCTCCGTCTCCGTCCCCATCCTGGTGACCTCAGCAGCACATCCCATTTGTCCCTCCTCTCCGATCTCATCCATGTTGACAGTTACCATTGAAGAAGAGGGAGGTAGTGACTTAAGATTAAGGTTTGGGGCTTAGAGTGCTGGATTCTAGTCTGTGTTGCTTTGGACAGGTCATTTGACTTCTGAGCCTTCATTCTAATTTCTAAAATGGAGTAACAGCCGTACTTCTGTCACAGGGGTGGGTAGAATTAGATGACACGATGCATGTAGCATGTAGAGTGCTTGGCACGTCCTGGTGCTCAGTAACGATGGCAATTATTGCTGAATGAGGAGTCAGAGGTGCTAGTTTTTTTTTTTTTCAAGTTTCTGCCCCATCTCAAAGTAATTTTGTGACCTTAAACAAGGAATTGAAACATTCTAAGTCTCAGTTTTCTGATCTGTAGTCTGGGAACAAAAATAGCTTTTCCCTCCCTTCTCACAATGTTCTTATGAGACTTTACCAACAGCACTAGCAGCAGCAGCAGCAGCAGCAAGATCTCTTTCAGTTTCAGATTCAGAGGAGCTGCTTTTGGGTTCTGTGGTTGGCTACTCAGGTGCCAGGCAAGGCCCAGAGGACAGCTGCCTGAAAAGCCCTACACGCAACCAAGTCGGGCACAACCACACAACCTGTGTTTCCTTATTCAGAAGCAGCAAGGTCTCCAAAGACAGCGGTGATTGGAAAAATTCTTGTAAAAATCCCTCCACACTAGAACCTCTCAACACTAAGACATGGTGGTGCATCCAAATCTCGGTTCCCAGCAATGAATCAAAGCCTGAGAATCCCAGGGACAGAAGCCAGATGTGAGCGCAAATATTCAGGCAGAATGTCTGTGGCCTTAGGTTGCAATATTTGCTTTGACTAGTGTTTACTGAATACCTCTCTGGGCTACACAGAAAACTCCATATGGTACATGTGTGGGAAAATGACAAGGGAAAGATAAGCACGGAATTCAGGGTAGTGGTTGTGAGGGAAGTTGGAAGGGAGGGGAAGACAGGAACAGGACTGAGAGGCACACGGTGGGCTTCAATGGTATTGATCATGACTATTTTTATAAAAGCTGGGTGGCAGGCATATGATTATTTGTTTTATGACCTCATATAAATATATATGTGTGTATATATGTATTTCATATGTATGAAACATTTAATAATGAAAAGGAGAGAAAAGTAGAAAGGAGTTCTCAAATCTAGAAAAAATTAATAAGAAACAAACACTGTATGAGGGCTGTATCTATTTTTATCTATCCTGTTAATGTTTTTATCTCCATTGCCTCTCCCAGGGTCTGGTCCGGAGTGGGTGGTGGATACCTGTGATCGAGTGAGGACATGGACAAATGGACGGTGAGTCTGTGACGCTCCTCCATGGCCCCCACCCCCACCAGCTTGACTTGGCTCCCACCGCTGCTGCATGCGATCTGCTAAAGGGGAGATCCTAGAGGGCCTCCTAGGAACATTGTGTTTCTGCTCTGGTCTAGGACATAATACTATGGCTTGGCAAACAGTGATCACGATGGCTTGATCATTTAACATTCCCGTATTTCAAGCAAAATGTCCTTGCATGATTTATTCCCAATGACACCAATCTGCTGCAAGCATCTCTGGAGTTAACTTCTCCGGTTTGGTCCTGTCTGCCAAACACATTCCCTAAGGGACATCTTTCACGGTCACCTGAGAGGTTGCTGGAAGAGACCGCTAACACTCTCTTTCTTAGCTAAAGGGAGAGAACCAGGGCCTTTTCTCTCAAGATGTAAGTAAGAGAAGCATCGGTGGCGGCAGCTGCTGAACTCGGCACTGCCCTGCGCCAGCTTGCTGAGCACTTGGGCCCAGCTGGAGAGACTGGATAGGACTTTGCCATTTTGCCTGCTGCAGCTGTTCACTTCCTGGGAAGGGAGTTCAGAGGATGTGTGGCTGCCTGGGGTCAGAGGCAGGAGAGAGGATGAGGACGGATGCCTGCTCTTCTTGTTGAAACAGATGACTTCTGAACCTGCCGCATCAGTGCCAGAGGAGCTGGGAAGCTCACGGGCATTACTAATGTCTGTGAAAGTGTTAGCTGAAAAAGGCAGACCAGCGAGCATGGAACTGCCCTCCCTCCCAGTCAGCTCCTTTCCTAGGCCAAGGGCCAGGCGAAGGTGATTGTCAAGGGCTGGCCAGTGGCCAGGATGGGGCTGGGAAGAGTGCTCTTGGCCTCTGAATGACCTCTCGGCCCTCCTCTGTACTATAGGGTAACAGTCAAGATATTTGGCCACGAATATCTCATAGGCACTAGCCAATCAGAATGAGGAAGGGCTTTATTGCTGGGCGTCTCAGCTGCACCTGGCCTGAGGGAGGTGGAGTGTTGGGAAAGGCCCCGGCAGCTCAGAGCATCCACTGTTCACCTGTGAGTACAAACCTATTTCAACATTCCGATGACCGGCGTGGCCAGACTCCTGTGGAATGCCAGCTCTGCTGCACAGTATGACAAAGGTGGATTGATCCTACGTGCATCACAATCGCTTGGGGAGATTGACAAAAACACAGACGCCAGATCCCTCTCCCGAACTACTGAATAAGAATCTCTAGGGCCCAGGCAAGGCTCACTATGCTTCTGAGACCTGAGCACCCAGGATCCGCTGGCTGATCTCTAAGGATTCAGCTCCAGCGTTTGAGGGGTTTGTGCTGCCAGTCTCTAGGGGGCCATGCCTGATCCAGGTGCAGGTCACACGGGCGAGTGCAGAAGGCGGATGGGGCATAGCACATCAGGGAGTGCCTTGCCCCTGAGCCAGCCCCCTGGATTGCTGCAGCTCAGTACTGCAGGCCTGGGGTGGACAGATCCCCTGACTTCTCAGGAGACACTGGAAGTCACTGAGCCATGTATCGAGTCCTGCATCCACCCGTCACAGGTGGGGCACTGCCTTAAACTCTAGGAAGAGTTTGGGATGGGTGAAGGGTGGGGGAGGCAAGGCTGGTCCCACACGAGCAGGGAAGGAGACAAGGCCTAAGTGAGTGGTCTAAGTGCTGCTTAACGAGACCATTTCCTCAGATACCATCCTCAGAGTGTGTCCTTCACCCCTCGATGTCCCCCACATCCCCCAATCAAATCCTACCCTCAGCACCATTAGTTGCACCGAGGTGCCAGGTCTGACCCCAGGGCAGAGCTACCATGTTGGCTCTACTGACATATGGGCAGTATTGTGTGGCAGGATTATGGTTTTGTTCTGTTTTATTAAGGTCTGGAAAAGCCTGTGGACAATTCCATTGGCCAAGTGTGTGGGTGGGTATGGAAAAGATACACGTTTGAATTCCAGGATCTTCAAGAACTGTCGAGGGGAAAGGTCTAATTAGACCTGCCTTTTCTTTCCTTTTTTTTTTAAATGGCACCCAGCCTTAGTACCAAATAGTATTTATGCATTTAAGTGCCCACATTGATGGGTATGCAATAAATGTCAAATCATAACAATTAAGTTTAATGAGAATTAATGGGTTGTCGTACAGCATTGCCTTGCCTCCCTGGGACGCCTCCTCACCCGTTTACCAGGCTCTGCCTGGCTGGTCCCAGCATGTCAGCCCCGTCTTAGTGGGGTCACCTAGTTTTGCCCCCTTCTCCATTGCAGACTGTCCTCCTTTCACCACCTGTCAGGAATGGCAAGGTTGCCCCCTTTTATCTCCTTCCCTGGTACTCTCAATCCTGTATCTTTCTCTCTTACTCGCACACCTCCTTCTCTCCTCCATATTTTCTCCATTCTCCCTCTTTTTTCTCCTCTGTTTCCCCCTTTCCTCTCCAACCTTCTCTGTCCAGTCCCTGTTATGGCAGCTTTCCTCTAGGCAGCACCCCACGCCGGCTTGGACTGGCATGTTCCCACTGACATTGTTGCCTTGTGGGCGAAACAACTGAGCTGCCCCACATGAGAGAAAACCAGGGAAAGTCAAGACTGTTGCAATGCAAACAGAATTTACATCCAGACTCCAGCCCCATACAAGGCTGTCTTTAAGCATGTTGTGTTTTCTTGGGAAAGTCAGGCTACAGAGCCAGGATGACTCAACAGTCAGTGATACCACACATGGCCCTATCCACAACCACATGCTTTCTGTTTATCTATCATGTAGGATTATATGTGGGAAAACAGATCAAGAAGCTTAAAGTATGATAATCTTTTTTGATATTTGGCATTCAGCTTTCTCTCTGACCTTCTTGTTTGGAGCAAACTTGGGGGGCTGACTCCCTCCTGTTTTAGTGGGTTCTCAGAATGTTCAAACTGTCCATCTCACACCCCTCCCAGAAATTCTCCCTTTGCAGCCAGGATTATGACTTTACAGAAGGAAAAAAATATGGTAGCTACTAGTGGCCAGTGCACAGGCCCCAAAAGATGGCAGAAGCTGTTACAATGCTTGCCGAGGTTATGATAAGGTCAAAGAAGCAATGCCAACAATCTCACCCTTGTCATAGTCTTGCTGGAGCCCCTGTTAGGACACCATAGAAATTCTACACAGAACACAGGGGATGAGGGGCCACACACTCCATGCTGGGGAACAAAGTGGGCACAGCAGTCTCCCACTCCTTGGTCTGAGTAGTGGGCTTTGCTGCATCAAATCATTATGTTTGGAAGGACACCCAATCTATCCTCCCACCAGGGCAGGAATTCCCGCTTCCATCTTGTTTTTTTCCTGGAGAAAAATGGGAAGAACAAGGACCCATACTCAAGTCCCCAAAGAATGGCAGGATGCCCTTAGTGGAGGCAGACTGTATTTAAATGCAATTCACCTCTTTGGGGTCTAGGAAAAGCCACCCGTGGATTCATTTGCTGGGAAACATGGTCTGCGTGGCTGAGGCAGCGGGAACCAGGGTCGTGGCCTTGCCAAGAGCTGACTTTCTCCGGAGGTCTGTCTGCTGTCCGGAGTGGCAGCCACTTCGATGGGCGAATAGGATGGTCATCTCTGGGCCCAAGGAGGATGCTTCATGCTGGGACCCCTTGAGCGTGGCTGGCTGTTCAGGCTTTCCGGAGGTGGGATGGGAGGTGTAGTGTTTGGTGGGAGGAGGGCTATAATTCTGAAATCTCACGGTTTTGACTTGCTGCAAGAGAAAGGAGAGCAAAGGGACATGGGTAAGGTGGGAGACGTGTGTTATTTTCTCCTGGGACTTGGTTCATGGTGTTTTCCCATACTTGTCTACTCTTGAAATACCTCTTTTATGTGTTCACTCAGCAAATATTTGCGTCTCATTTAAGTGTCTACTATGTACCATGCACTCTTAGGTGCTGTGGATCTAACAGTGAACAAAACCGTCCTCACAAACAGACGATTATAACAAGTGCTATGATGGGGGAAGTATAAGATGCTGAGAATGCAGAGGAGTATCTATCTCCAACTGGAATGGGGTAGACAGGGAGGTCTTCCTAGAGGCAGAGCCGTTTAAATTGAGAACTGGCTGGGAGCAGTGGCTCGCGTCTGTAATCCCAGGCTGAGAGGGAGGCTGAGGTGAGAGGATAACTTGAGGCCAAGAGTTCGAGACCAGCCTGAGCAACATAGGTTGACCCTGTCTCTACAAAAAAATAGAAAAATTAGTGTGGGACTACAGGGCGTGTTGGCATGCACCTGTAGTCCAGCTACTTAGGAGGCTGAGGTGGGAGGATCGCCTGAGCCCAGGGAGTTCAAGGCTGCAGGGAGCTGTGATGGCAGCACTGCACTCTAGCCTGGGGGACAGAGGGAGACCTTGCATCGGATAAATAAATAAATAAAACCGAAGGATTAGGAATTATCTGGGAGAAATAGGGTAGGCAACCCCCTGTGAAAAAGGCCTGAGGCAAAATTTTCTAGAAAAATGAAAGTTATCTTCTCTCTCTCCTCCCTGCCCATCAGTAAGTCCTGTCTCTGGGCCTCCCTTCTCCTTGGGGCCTCTCCTGATGACTCCACTTCGAGATTTTCTTAGAGCAGAGTTTGCAAACTGGACACCTGCTGGCTGATTTTTAGCCTGCAGAATGTTTGAGGGTTTGACCGACTTGCCAACACATACAAATTGGGAGATTGCATATCAAAATCAGAATTTCATATGTGTCTTTTAAAAAATGAAAGATCTGGCACACTGGGCCTATGGCCCATTCTGGCAACAGCTGGCTGGAGCTGAGAAGCAGTCCCCCTTTATATGAGATGTGTGATCTTCAGTTTGTGCCAATCCCTCCCTGTCTTAGGGCATAATGAAGTGTTCCATGGTACTACTTAGGAATGATTTCTTATTTCCATAAAATTCAATACTAGTGTCCCCCACTGAGAATCCAAGTTTTTTCACACTTTCTGACCCTCACCATATCTGGCGAGGTCTGAGCACTTCTTAAATACTTACGGTTTGAGGGCTGTATCTAATAATTGGAGTATTGGGCAAGTGGGGTCTAGACCACTTTGAATTATTTGAATACTACAATTCAGAATAAGAACTCTCAACATTTACATCAGTTAACACTAACTTTTTCCAAATCCTTTTCCCCATAAGCATATAGCTTAGCATTAAGAGCATGAATTTTGTATCAGATCTGGATTCTAGTCCAGATGCATATGTCAGCTGTGTGACTTTGGGTGATGTTCTTTAACTCCCTGAGCCTCCATGTCCTCATTTTAAAATGAGGATGAAACTAATGCCTACTTTAGAGGGTTGTTGTCAGGATTAAATGAGATGAGGCATGTGAAATAGTCAGCACGGTGCCTGCCAGGTCATTAGTATTTGGTAAATGCTCAACAAATATGGGAAAACCACATCCTCTTTCTGTTTTGGGGCAATGGCTGATGCTGGTGGTGATAGTGGTGGTGGTGGTGGCGATGATGGTGATGATAAGAGTGATGGTGGTAGTGATGATGATGGTGGTGATATTCAATAAACTAAAAAATAGCAATGAGCATCACCTAATTTTCTAATGTCACCTATTC
>RJWJ010012381.1:0-42138 GCA_004363605.1 Indri indri
CCACCACAAAGGAGTTGCCACAGGCTCCAGAAGGCCAAAGTTCTGGGGGAAGTTACCCTGGAAGCTCTGAGGGCCCTGTGTGTGTGGAACAGAGGGACAGTAACAGCCGCCCCTTGTACTGGAGAGCTGGGCTCCAAGTTCCACTCCCAGCAAGTTGGTTCCAGTGTCTAGTCCAGTGCAAGTGAGACCTTTAACCTGTTTAGTGAGTAAGCGCCACAGAGCTCTGGGATGGCAGCAACAGGGCAGGGCAGCTACAAGGCAGGGGTGGGAAAGACAGCTGCCTGGGGCCTGTTGGTGCCTGTCCCCACCTGCCTGCCTCTGCGTCATCACAGGGCTCTGACATGACCCGCCCTACAGGAGGTACACACACGTGGTCACACAGCGCAGCTTCCCACCACGCCTGATTTGAAGCAGCATCTGAAATGAGGCTGCGAACGAGGCTGGGGAAGCAATTCTCAATCATCTCAAAGAAAAGTCAAGCTCTTTCTCCTTCCTTTCAGGTAAGGAGATCCACGCTTGCCTCTGCCCTGTATAAAACCGATTTGAAGCTGCCTCTGTCAGTGTTGGCTGACTGTTCCTACTTTTAAAAGGTCCAGACCAGGAAAACGGTTGCTCACACAAAAACCTACATGTGAATGTTATTGCAGCTTTATCATAATCTCCAAAAGCTGGAAATGTCCCCGTGTCCTCCAAAAGGCGAACAAACGATGGAACACCATTCAGCAATAAAAAGTAAGGAACGGCTGATGCAGATGGCACGGCGAATCTCAAGTGCCTTATGTTAAGTGAAAGAAGCCGGACTCAAGAGGCCGTATACTATCTAATTCCACTTATATGATAATATGGAAAAGGAAAAACTATAGGGACAGGGAACAGATCCGTGGTTGCCCAGGGTTAAGGATGGGGGAGGTTTGACTACAAAGGGGTAGCAAGAGGGGTTCTTTTTGGGATGATGGAAGTTTTATCTTAATTGTTGTGGTGGCTGCATGACTCTAAACATTTGTCAAAACCCACAGAACTGCACACTAAAAAGCGAATGTCATTGTATGTAAATTACAAAAAAAAAAAAAAACCAACCAACTGTTGAGGGCTTTAGGAAAACAAGTTGTGGCGAGATGGGGAAGCAGGAAACTATACCTACACACGCATTAATTTATAAGGATCCCCCTAGTGAATAAGGCTCACTTTATTAAGTAACAAATGAGCTTGCTGTCCTAAAAATACATCTGATAACCGTAATTACTTGGACTTTAGGTGCATAAAGGGCAAAGAGTTCACAGGTATATCTGATCACTAAGCTGCTTCTAAATTACAGTCTGTGCTAGAACCGAACTCTCCAAGTTCAGTGAGCCAATATTTTCGATGCTCGGTGTCTGATAATGTTCTAGGAAAGCCCACACAAATGCTGTCTTCGGTGGCATCTGTCCCAAAGGAAACGCTCAACTTAGTATTGGTTTGACTCTGCCCCTGACTCTCCACGAAGCTTGCTTGGATGAACTTTAGGATCAGGGCTTACCCAAGGGGGTGTCACTTCGTGGCTTATTCTTCCTTTTCCAGGAAGGTCAATGATAGAGCAAACTCTGAACATAGGCTGTGAATTTTTCCTGGCTAAGTGTATCAAGCTAGTAAGTTCATCAACATAAAAACCTAGTGATGGATTGTTTCTCCTGCCTTGCTGTTGTGGAAAGGAAGGTGAAGACAGCCTAGGATTCGGGCAGAGCAGATCCACAGTCACAACCGGGTTTTCGAGCTGTCCACATTAGCCAAGTTCTAAAGAAAAATCACACCATAAACCTATTTGCTCATAAACAACTTTTATTTTTGTTCTCAGTATGTGCCCTTGAAGATTCCAAAATGTTGGAGTTTCTGATTCTCCTGGGACCAAAGGTAGAAGTATTGTATGGAAACATTCAACCCTGGCTCATTTCTCTCCCCGAGGAGCTAAGTCTGAGGGCCTCAGAGAGAGGGAGCTGACACTCACACCTTATTCCGAGATGGGTAACACAGCGAACAAAGAATTAGTAAAACATAGACTCAGTCTGTAGAGGGCTTCAAATATACATATTCTATATATATAAACCTGTTATATAAGATGTCAACTTATTGGTTTCCTTGTGATTTGTAATTAAAGTACAAATGATAAAGATGTTGCACACTGCTGATTTCCCCTTCTCAGCCCCCCTCCCTCCCCAACATAAATAACATTACAAAGGTCAGGTGATCCTAAGAGTTTTGCTGTTGTAAATATTTTGTTTGTAAAATCATTTTCCCCTTTTTCCCCTGCAAACTATCTCTGAGAGTTTGTAACATAGCAGCATGGAACGGACAAGACTGGGGACAGCACGGAGATCTAACGGCGAGAGTGCAGAACGTTGCTTCTCACTGACTGGCACCACACGGGCTTTTGCATTTCCATTGACAACAGAGGCTATGACAGGAAGCTGAGAATGTGCAATGTGGTTTCGTTCTCCTCCAAAGAGGAGGCCGGCTGGACCACTGAGAAAAGCCCTAAAGGCATCGAGGTTTTGGAAACAGAGCACGGCTCCAGAAAAGTCTTGGCTCAGTATTTACATGGTATCTTTAAGCTGCATTTTCCTTTTAAGAAATTTGTTTCTGAAGATGTCTCTTTTGAGGTTGGTTGGGGGAAAGAAGGAACTTAAAAAACATAAACAAACCAATTCCCACATTATGTAAAAGTCCTGTTATAAGTCTTACTCGGTTATTTTCAAACACATCATTAAAAGTAGATACTGACAATGATTGGTTTCTTTTCTTATTCTTTTTTTAAGAGCATGAGTAAAGAGAAAGAGAGGAAGAAGTACACTAAGGAGAACGCCGCCCCTTCTTCAGCATTAAGTGACACTGGATGGTCTGGATTCGGTTCTTGGCTGGGACAAACTCAGGCTGCAGCTTCAGTGTTGATTCATACCACACCAGTGCTTTTTCAAATTCTTCCTGTGAGGGGCAGAGAAAATGTGAGAGGGATGGCACCACCAGACGACGTATATACTGTGACCTCTTTTTTCTTGAAAAGCACCTCTCTGCTAGTGACAATCCTGCAGCATTTTCTCAATGGATCTAAGAGTCTTTGGAAAACTCTGAGGCTCCCCTGGGAGGAGACAGCTGCTTCCATCCCCAAGGTACAACATCACAAAGAAGCCCAACAACCAAAAAGACATAGATCAGCTTTTACAAACCCAGTGGCAGGAATGGTCGTGGTAGTAATAAGAACTAACGTTACTGAGTACCTGAAATGTGCCAGGCACTGTGCTGGGTGCTTTATGAAACCCTTCCATTTAATCCTCACAGAAACCTCTAGAACCATGCCTGGCAAATGCTCTTTATGCATCTGTCTAAATTTTCTACTATAGCTGGAAAGATGGAAGTACAGTCAGGTATTTATGTGACTTACAAATTCTGAATAGATTTTTATTCTCCCTTTTAAAAATACTAACAGGGCTTGGGAAATGATCGCTGCCATATTGAGGATGTTATTCTTTTTCTTAGACTAATACTCTCAAAGAAGAGCCCAAACACACAACTTCTCATTCACGGTAGCAAATTTCACATTTATTGAGGGCAAAACCAGATTCTTCAATTTTAAGAAGCAGCGAGGGAAATCTGCACATTCAGCAATATCTACGTGGCAAAATTATACTTCCTGCCTCTGAAGTCAAGGATGATGCATAAAGCTTGCAGCCCAGGGCTGCTCGCTCTATTAGCTGTTATTGAGAGCATCCTGGGACTAGCCCCATGTGTGACACCATGCTTTAGATGAAAGCGAAAGGCATGATGCTCATGTTAAAATCAATGATGACAGCTTCAGGGGTATCCCTGGGATTTTCAGTTCTGAAACTGGTCTTTGTTTCGGATCAGAATAAGGGATATGGATGATGACTTCGCCATTTTCTCTGTAAATGGTATCCCATGAAACTAGTGGAATTTCATCATTCATTAACTACTTGGTGAACACCTACTGTGTGCCAAACACTGTGATGTGCTGGGAATAGGAAAATAAAGAGGAGTCTTATTGCTGAGGAGCTTGTAATCTAGAGGGAGAGACAAACACTTAAACAAAAAATTACAAATCAAGATGAAAATACAGCAAGAGAAATATGCACAGGGTGTCACGAGAACAGTGACAGGTACCTAATCCAACCTGGAAACAAGACAGCAAGACATTCAACCGTGTCTACATGGAGTGTTAGGAGAGGTTTTTTGGAACAGGTGGTGTCTCCAGGAAATGGTAGGTAAATCTGATTTTACTATTAGTGTTAAACTCAAGGTGAGGAACTACAGAGCTGCAAATACTTAGATGAATTTCATGTATTATTTTAAAAAAAACCCTCCCAAGCCTCTTATCCATAAAATACACCCTTGGTGGAGCTAGCAACTTTAGATAGAACATTGGAGGACAATGACATATTCAAAGACATTTTGAAATCAAAGATGTGCCACGGCAGAATCAGTATGTTCTGCTCACACCCCCAGTCTCACCATGGCCACGTAGACGTTGCCCAGCGTGAAGTGGTTCACAGCAAAGTGCGGCGCAATCTCTACTGCCATGGTGGCTACTATGACAGCATCGTTCCAGAGCTTGGCATTGTGCAAGATGTTGGCCAGGCTAATCAGGGGCACATCCTGGGAGAAGAAAGGAAAATGGCAAGAAGGAGTATTAGGTTTTGAGCTTTCATTCTTGGTTTTTGTGATCATAAAGAATGCAGCCAGAGTTTCCTGGGAAATAACAGAGTACTGCAACTCAGAGTGCTTGCCTGCTGTTACTAGTGGTCTGTGATAGATAAGGAGCTTGTACCAGAATATCAATCAATTACGTCTTTCATTGACAAAGTCTTGCCTCGAAAAACAAAACAAAAATGTCAGCTGAAGTAAAACAATCTGCTGAGTAATGTAGTTGGTTTATTCTGGTGCAGCTCCTTGTCTCATTGCAGAGTGGTAGTAAAAAGTCTGTGTACTGTCCACAGACCGCACTTTGAGTCATGCTGTCATAAAGCCGAAGTATTATTAATATCTGCAAGACCACTGTATCGACCATCTAGAGCAGGGGCTGGCAAATCAGCCCACAGGCCAAATCCAGCCTGCTGCCTGTTCCTATCGTTTTATTAGAACACAACCATTCGGATTCCTTTCTATATTTCTGTGGCTGTTTTCGCACTACAATGGTTGAATTGAGTAGTTGCAACAGAAGCTGTCTGGCCTGCAGAACCAAAATGTTTTACTATCTTGCCCTTTACAGAACATCTGCTGACCCCAGAGGTAGTCTCGGCCCTTTCCTGTTGCCTAACAGGAAGAGTACAGAATGATGGATTGAACAAGTAGCAATATTATTATCATCACAAATATTTATTCCCTTTAAATATGTCACCTGAGCAACTGCTGCCTATATCACACCGTACTGGGTTCTGTAGGAGACAGAGAAACAGAAAAAAAGGACCCATCTTCACCTTTACTGAACATCCATAGGGTGCATGTCCTTAGATGAGCTCATCGAAGTTCAATTACGTGCCTAAGTTCACAAAGCTAGTAAGAGGCAGAGCTGTGTTTGGAACTCAGCAATGCCTGACCGCAAAGCTTGTGTTCCTTCCACCATTCCATATACTGCCTGGATGAGCAAAGAAGACATAAGCCACGTCTTCAGGAAGTATGAGATCTGGATTAACACAGAACTCTGCACACGTGGATACAGATGTGCTGTAAACACATTGTACATTCTCAGCCATCATAACAAAAACCGGCCTTCTGGAAAAGAGTGATGTTACACAGGCTTAACTGGGCATTATTTTTTCTTTTTGTGGAAAAGGAGAAGTCAGACAAGGACCAGGAATTGGTTAATGCATATGAAGGAATGGAAATTTGCTTCTATCTCTGTGCCTAGAAACAAACTCAAGTCAAGAGTATGAGCAAAACAGGTCTAACAGGCCTCCAGGCCCCCAGGGATAAGCTAGATAAGGTTTCTAGAATGACTTCCAGGATGGTGGTCCACTTAGGCCAATGTGTTTGCTGTGTGTCGGGTGGCCCTGAATACAGTAGGAGGGTATTAAATGATGCAATTTCTTACAGTGACCTGAAGACCTTCTCCACGTTCTAATTGCTGTGGCAGGGGAGGCACAGGTTTGCTGTGGCACAAGCCAGGTCAGAGGTTCCCTGCCCCATCCTACCCTTGCCCAATGTCCTTACTGGCTAAGCGTAAGAAAGGCTAGTCAAAACATTGGGGAACGGAACCATGGGGAATGGAAACAGTCAATGGACAGAATTTCATACCTTCTCAGTCCCACTCACCTTCATCTGGTGTGGAGCATAGTGCAGAGCTTGGCGCAGGCAGTCGATTGCCTTCTTTCCTTGGCCTTTCACTCTCCAGTAGAGGGCTGCCATGCTGGAAAGGACCCAGGATGTCTGGTTCTACAAAGGAATGGTCAGCTAAGCCTGGTGTTTCTTCAATAACATATGGATTTATTACCAAGATTACGATCAGTAACATGAGTCATCACCATTTAACTGTTTACTAGGTGGCAGTACTCCGCTAAGCACTTACGTTCATCCTCTCGTTCATTAATCCTTAGAACAATCCTATGAGCTTGATACTACTGCAGACCTTTTATAAATGAGAGAACTAGCACTCAGAGAGGTTAAGTACCTTGCCTGAGTCCACTCAAATACTGAACAGCAGAACTATATCTCATTTCATGTTTTCTTTTATTTAAATTTATTCAACTTTTTGAATAGGTAACTCACTCACATGTTTCAAAAACCACGAAGTATACAAAGATATACAGTGGAAAGTCTCTCTCCCATCCTTATCTTTACTGTATATAAGTAAACACTATTTTTAGTTTCTTATTTATCCTTCTAGAATTTCTTTATGCTTTATACAAATATAAACATAGAATTATATTCCCATTTTTTTTTTTTTTTTTGAGACAGAGTCTCACTCTCTTGCCTGGGGCGAGTGCTGTGGCGTCAGCCTAGCTCACAGCAACCTCAAACTCCTGGGCTCAAGCGATCCTACTGTCTCAGCCTCCCGAGTAGCTGGGACCACAGGCATGCGCCACCATGCCCGGCTAATTTTTTCTATGTATATATACTTTTTAGCTGTCCAATTAATTTCTTTGTATTTTTGGTAGAGACGAGGTCTCGCTCTTGCTCAGGCTGGTCTCGAACTCCTGAGCTCAGGACGATCCACCCGCCTCGGCCTCCCAGAGTGCTAGGATTACATCCCATTCTTTTTTAATGTGAAGTAAGCTATTATTTATATAAGAGGTGACATTCAACAACACTTTGGTTTTTTTCAACTAAACCACATACCCTGAAGATCTTTCTACATCAGTGTATGGAAAGCTTCCTCATTTTTGTTAACAACTGCATAGTATTTCCTTGTATGGAAGTATCATTATTTATTTAACTAGATCTTTATTAATGAATATTCCCTTCCCCCCAATTTTTCACAACTATGGACAATGCTCCAAAAATATCCAAAAAAAAAAAGTAATTTTGCATTTGTGCAAGTGCATGTAGGATACATTCCCAGGTGTGGGCACACTATGTCAAGGGGATACACACTTGTCATTTTGATAGATCCTGCCACACTGCCCCGCATAGGATTGTAACAATTTAATCTCCTGCCAGAAATATATGAGTGTCTCGTTTCCTTACACCTAATCACAGAGTCTGTTACTAAACTTTTAGGACTTTATCATCCTGATAAGTGAAAAATGTGGTTTTAATCTGCATTTCCCTTCTTTTGAGTGGAGCTGACCATCCTTTCATATTTGACAGCCTTTTCTATTTCTTTTCTGTGATTGATCTGTTCTTATATTTTGCTAATTTTTCTCTGAGGTCTTTTTTCATCTATTGGAAAAAGCTCTTTATATTTTAGGGAGATCACTCCTTGTCTGGTATGTGATTTACAGATATATTTCCCTGAAGTCTGCCTTTGGACTTACGGTACTTTGTGTGATACAGATTTTGATTGCTACATAGTTCAGTTTATCTCTGATGACTTCTGGATTTTCAGTTGTTAGGAAGAGGTCTTCCTTACTCCAAGGGTATCAAGAAATTGTACCATCCCCCCCACCCCCAGGACTTTTTAAATTTCATTTTTCACATTTGACTGTTTGATCCATTTGAAACTTAACCTGGTGTGAAGTAAAAGACATGGTTCCAACTTAACTTTTTTCCAGATGGCTACTAAGTTGTCCCAATATTTAATAAATAATTCGTCTCTCCCCCTAGTGAAATGCTACTGTTACCATATACAAAATTTCAGTACTTAATTTAGGTCAAATTTTGGATTTAGGACTGATCTTGGATTTTTCTATCCCTTTCATTTGCCACTTTTGATTGATGGTCTGTGACTCCAGCATTACAGAAGAGGCAATCAGAAAACTTAACTGCTTCCTGTCTTATTAATATTTCTTTCTTCCAACCTAATTTTTGATAATTTTAAAATTCTACATTGCCAGGGCATATAGTATTTATATTCTGATCCGTTGCCCTGTGCCCCACCTTTGTCTTGGTATTGGTTTTACTTGTGTGTGGTTTCCCTAACCATCACCTGGTTGGCTAAAGTTTATCTTCTAATAGTTTCCTCAAGAAGGGTTCATGGGAACAATATTCTTTGAGATCATTGCTATGGGCTGAATTGATTCATAAAATTCATATTTTTAAAGTCCAAACTCCCAGCACCTCAGAAAATAACTGTATTTGGAGGTCTTTAATAAGTGATTAAATTAAAATGAGGCCATTAGGGTGGGGCCCTAATCTGAAATGACTGGTTTTACATGAAGGATTTATAGGAAGAGACACACCAGGGTCCTGTGTGCGCAGAGGGAAACCATGTGAAGACGTGGCTGTCTGTGAGCCAAAGGAGAGAGGCCTTAGAGGAACCAACCCTGCCAGCCCATTGATCCTGCATTTCCAACCTCCAGAACTGTGAAAAAATTAATTTCTGATGTTTAAGCCACCCAGTCTGTAGTACTTTGTTACAGTGGCTCTATACACTCATTTATGTTCAAAACTTTCCGTCTGTGGCCTTCATACCCAAAAGACAGCTTGGTTGGATATAAAACTACAGCTTATTCTTTCCTCAAATAATCTATCAGGATTTCTCTGCTGCCTCTTGTCATGTGATTCTGCTGCAGAGAAACCTGAAGCTACCTGATTTGTTCCTCCTTCTTAGTGACTTGATCCTTTTGACTGGCATCCCAAAAGGATTTTTTAAAAAATAATCTTTCTTTAATGCCAATATTGGACATACCAAAGAACATATTTATATAATTATACAATATATAACATGGCTACAAAGTACATAATTATATAAAACATATACTGATGTTGCAAAGCATAAAATAATGAATATCCCAGAATATTCCACTTTACTGAAGAACTAACTTGCGTCTACCTATGTGTTCTTACACCAGCCTATCCTCTTGCCTTTTATTCCAGAGGCACACACTATTTTATGAGTTGCTTTTATTATTCCATTGCTCCTTTTAAACATTGTTCTATCACTCGTGTACACATATATTTGCTTCAAAAATATTAGTTTACTTCTTCCTGTGTTTATATAAAGATGGTACAATAGTCCCTTCTATCTAAGGGGGATACATTCCAAGACTGCCAGAGGATGCCTGAAAGCATGGATAGTACTGAACTGTATATATAGATACTGCTTCTTCAATCTGATAACTGACAGGGCTACTAAGTGACTAACGGGTGGGTAGTGTATACAGTGTGGATATGCTGGACAAAGGGATGATTCATGTCCATGGAGGGACAGGCAGGATGGCATGAAATTTCATCGCACTACTCAGAATGGTATGCAACTTGCAACTTATGAATTATTTATTTCTGGAATTTTCCATTTAATATTTCGGACCATGGCTGACCGAGAGTAACTGAAACCATGGAAAGTGAAACTGCAGATAAGGGGGAACTGTGGTTCACTGTATGCGCTCTTCTGGGATTTGGGGTTTTTACTCAACACAGTATTTCTAAGATTCATCCATGCTGTGGTGTGTAGCACAATTTCCTTGCCCATTAAGTGAATATACTATAGTCTACTTATCCTTTTCTATAGATGGGCATTTGGATTGTTTCCTGTTTTTATGTCTCTTGTTGAAAATAAATGTGCAGAGTTTCTCTGGAGTCGATACCCAGGAGTAGAATTGTTGGGTCATAGGATATGCAAATGTTCGAAAAAACAAGAGAATGCCAAATTGTTTCCCAAAGGTGTTATGCCGATTTACAATCCCATCAACACCGTTTAAAAGTGCTTCTTCATCTACATCCAGTGGGGGTAAAATGGCATCTTACTATGGTATTATCAGTGGGAATAAAATGCTATCTTACTGTGGTCTTATTTTGCATTTCCTGATTATTAGTGAGACTGAAGAATTGTTTCTCGTGTTTATCACATGTATCACTTCTTTCTGTGACATGCCTGTTAATATCTTTTATGCATTTTTCCATTTTTATTACTTATCTTGCTCATCAATTTATATGTTCTGTATGTTAATTTTTTGTAGGTGAAATGTCTTACACATGTTTTCTCTCTCTGGCTTACCTCTTTTTAATTTAGAAAAGTTCAAACTTTAATGTAAATGAACTTATTAACATTTTCTTTTATATTAGTGTTTCTGGGCTTTCTTTTAAAATCCCACAAATTATTATTTTCCACAATGTTTGTTTGGGTTTGTGTATCTGTTTATTTCATTTGCTTAGCAAATCTTCTTGTGTTTTGGATAGTCCTTCTGCGGCCATCACATAGAAAAGTTCCTTTATGGTGGGACTCTGGGTGGTAAACTTTTTCTAGTTCTTTGTTTATCTTTAAATATCTTTGTTCTTACGCCTCACTGTAAGTTACACAATTCTAGGGGGTCTTGTATCCTTTCAAAATTGTCATCTGGCTTTGATAGTGGCTAATAAACAGGCTGTCATCTTAGCCATTATTCTTCTGTAGGTGATCTGTTCTTTTTCTCTGTCTGCACAAAGACAGATCTTTAAGTTTTTCTTCACTGATTTATCCCAAGCACTTAAAAAGTAAATGGCACATAGCCTCTCTTAGATATCTGTTGAATGAATGAATGAATGGTTGCTGCGATGCTTATTAAGCCATCGTCTTTCAAGTCCCAATCCAAAATTCTATTACTTGTGGCTGGACTCTGCAAATCACACTTGTCCTTTGCTAGCAGGTTTCTCGGCAGGCCCCACAACTGTGTGCACTAGGACACTGGAAGGCAAGAAGGAGAAGGGACTTCTTTCTTCCTGTTTGCATGTTGCTCCTGTCAGTGTCGTTCCAGCAACAGCACTCCAGTCTCCAGCTTCTTTTAGCACTCCCAGACCCAGCCTCAGTGCACCCCTCAGCAGCCAGGCTGTGTCCCCTCTTCAGAAGCAGGAGTTCCAGCTCCCCAGAGTTCCTCCTGCGAACTTTTAAATTCTGAAAGCCCCAATCGCTTGCTGCCTTCTCCCACACCTAGAGTGGGAGCCTTTCCCTACAGTCGTTATGTATGGTTTACCTCGGGGTTTCCTTTTTCTCTTTCAGCCCTCCACAAGAATGGAATCAATTCTCTAAATTAAATTTTTTCTTCTGAAATACCTAGTGTTATTTTTGTTTTCCTGACTGAAACAGATGCTTTTAAGATAACTTTGTCTTTGCTGTTTTGAAGTTGTACTATAATGTGTGTAGGTACAGATTTCTTTTTATTTATCCAGGTTGGGATACATGGTGCTTTCTGAGTCTTGATTCACTTACCTCCTTGTCTCTATAATATTCCAGGTATTTTTATTACAAAGGTCGCAATTCACTAATTATTTCATTATGTCTAATCCATGTAACCCATCCACTGAGTATTTGACTTAAACACCTTACACATCATTTAAACATTTTATAATGAAAAATTTCAAGTATATATAGAAATGAAGAGAATAGTATAATGAACCCCCATGTGCTTCAACACTTATCAACTCGAGCCAATTCTGTTTCACCTACATGGGCATCCGTGTTAATGTGAAGCAAATTCCAGACTTCACATAATTTTACCAGTAAATTTTTCAGCGTCCCTCTAAAAGATAAAAACTTATGTTTGAAACATAAGCTTAACACATTATGCCTAAAATACTGAAAATGATTCTTTAATATTGTCGAGTGTTCGGCTGATGTTCCTACTTCCCCTATTGTCTTATGAAAGTTTTGCTTTGCTTTTATAGTCTGAATCATAATCTAAATAAGGTCCCTACACTGAAATTGGTTGATGTGTTCCTTAAGTCTCTTTTCATCTCTAGAGTCATCTTCATCTAATTTTTTCTTTACAAATTTATTTTTGTAGAAGAAATAGGATTATTTATCCTATAGCTTTTCACTGATTGAACTCTGCTAACTGCATCCTCATGGTACCATTTAACGTGTTCCTTTGTCTCCTGTTATTTCCTATAAATTGGTAGTTAGAGACTTTATTGGTTCAGATTTGACTTCCAGGGTAAGAACTGGGACAAAATGGTTTCACAGGTGGTGATATGAACTTCCCATGGTGCAGACATACCGTCTGGGTGTCTATTTGTGATAGCAGCCAGTGATGATCACTGCCATAAATTCCTTAGGGGCTGCAAAACTATAATATTCTAATGTTAGCACTCCTAGTTTATTATTTGGAATATTCCTAAAGAGATTTCCCTCATCAACTCTTTGTTTACCTCAAAGAACAGTTAGTTTAGAAATGAAAGATACATGCTTGTTACTTTATATTTACATTTTTAACAACAAGCTGTTCTCATGCATTCTCCACGATAAAATTATCATCACAAATTTAGCAATTTAATATACATGATGTATTTCATTCATTGCAGTTATTATCCTCCTGTTGCTCAAACTGTTCCACCTTTGAACAACGGAAGCTTATTCAAGTTGGTTCCAAGTTCTTTTGACACAACCTTTGTTGTCACTGCAACCTTCCCTGCCTTCCCAGACTTGGTGGAAGCTATTTCTCCAAGGAATCCTGGTTTCTTTTAGTGGAAAATGGTACTCAAAGATCACAATCTGGACACTGAGGATGCTTACTAGTACTGGGACAGTCTTGCCTCTAGTCTTTTTAGCAAATAAAGCCAGGAAATGTGTACTTCAAAAACGACAAAACACATCAGAATTTTTCTTAATATTCCCAATTGAGGACCACAGATGTTAACTTATCCATTCTCACATCTGTATACAAAATTCTGGTTCTCAAAAACACCAACAAAATTACTCACTTATTTCACAATATGTACACCTACAATCTCAGAACACTATCAACATCATCAACAAAAATAGTATTATTGAAAAGAGTAGAGGTTGAGTATCTCTAATCTGAAAATCTGAAATTCAAAATGCTTGCAAAATCCAAAACTTTTTGAGCGCTGACATGATGCTCAAAGGAAATGTTCATTGGAGCAGTTTGGATTTTGGATTTTCAGATTTGGGATGCTCAATCAGTATCATGTAAATATTCCAAAATCCAAAAAAATCCCAAACTCAAAATACTTCTGCTCCCAAGCATTTCAGATAAAGGATATTAAACCCATATAAGATTTTCTTTTGTTCTGAGAGCAAACCCCATTAGGGATGTACAGTCGAACACAGTTGACTCTTGAACGTGGGCCTAACTGTGCAGGTCCACTTATACAGATTCTTTTCAACACAAGTTACACTGAGCATGCCTGCCGCTGCTGCCTCCCCTTCCACCTCCTCCACCACTGAGACAGCAAGGCCAGCTCCTCCTCTTCCTCTTTAGCCTATTCAATATGATGATGATAAAGATGAAGACCTTTATGATGACTCGCTTCCACTTAATGAATAATAAATACATTTTCTCTTCCTTATGATTTTCTTAATAATATTTTCTTTTCTCTAGCTTTATTATAAGAATGCAGTACATAATACACACAGCATACAAAATACGTGTCCATTGATGGTTTGTGTTATCACTAAAGGCTTCTGGTCAACAGTAGACTATTAGTAGTTAAGAGTCAAAAGTGGATTTTTGATTGCATGGGGGGTTGGCGTCCCTAACCCCCATGTTGTTCAAGGGTCAACTATAATTGTGTTTTAAAGGCACTTGGAATAATTCCTCTTGATGTGGTTACACCACCAACTGAATACATACTTAGGCTCATTTTACTTTAAATTAGGAATTGCTTTCTTAAAAATTATTTTGTGTAATTATGCAAAACATTTTGTTCCAAAGTCGAATTGAAAAAATAACATAGGTTCAAGAAACCTAGCTTTATTCTTGTTCTCATCACCTTATTTTCTTCTTCCCTCTATGGGAATATTTTTAAAATTTAGTCTTCTATTTTTAAATATCTTTCTATTTCTCTCCACATATATTCTCTCTCCCCTTGCCATTTCTTAAAAAGATAAATAGTAACCTAGGATACTGTGTTTTTCCACTTTGTTTTTTTCCCACTTAATGTCCTAGAGATTACTCCATTGAAGCTTACAAGAGATAGTCCTCATTCTTTTTGACAGCTACAGAAGCCTCTACTGTGTGGATATTCACACACATTGTACATCCACAGGGAACTTTTTATTCAATCAGTCCCCTCCTGCCGGGCATTTGGTTATTTCCAGTATGCTATTACAAATCAGGCTACAATAAACAGCTTCATTCATACATATTTTTAATTTTTTTGCCAATATATTTTTATGGAAGATTCCTGAAAAGCAGGACTGATGGCTAAAAGGGTAAACGAATGTATAATTTTGCTTGATATAGTCGATTTCCTCCCCAGAGAGGTTATTCCATTTCGCATGTCTACCAGCAACGTGTGACAGTGCCAGTTCCCCCACAGCCCCACCTACCAACCTTCTTGGTTTTTGCCAATGTGATGGGCAATAAATATCTCAGTGTAGTTTTGATTTGTTGTTTTTCTACCTTTTTGAGATAGAAGTCTAGATCACTGACTTTTAGCTCCCCCCATCCTTTTTGTTTTTTAAACTAATATATCCAGAGGCTATACACTTCCCTCAAGCATTGCTTTAGCTGCATCCCACAGTTTTGATAATGCTATGTCTTTCTTACTGTATCATCTAATTGAAAATATTTTGTAATTTCTTTTGTGCTTTTTTTCATTGACCCTTTTCATGGATTATTTAGAGGTGTGCCGCTTAATGTTACCAAAATAGTTGGGGATTTTCTATCTACCCTTTTTAAGACCCTGATCTTTTTTCTAGCTTAATAGCGCTAAGAGCAGAAACATACTCTAAATGATTTCAATGTATTAAAATTTAACTGAGGCTTAATTTATGTCTCAGCTTAAGATCAAGGTAGCAAATATTCAATACGTCTTTTTAAAAATAAGTACTGTGTCATAGTTGAAAACAACATTATATAACTATCAGTTAGGTCAAGTTTGTTTATTAGTAAGACATTTTTACTGATTTTTTTGTCTGTTTAACTCTATCACCTATTGAGAGCTATGTCGAAGTCTATTATGACTGTGGATTCATTTCTTTCTTTTTTTAGATCAATCAATATTTAATGCTTGTTTTATATAATTTAAAACTATGCTCTCAGTTACATACAGATTTATAATTTTCTATATTCATGGTGGACTGACCACTTTATCATTATGAAATGTCTGTCTTCATCCATAGTAATGCTTCTTGCCTTAAATTCCACATTATCTGTTATTAGTAATAGCTACACCAGGTTTCTTTTGATTAGTATTTTCATGATGTATTTTTTCCATCTATTTAATTGCAACTGTTTTATATCTTATAGTAAGGTGTGTCACTTTTAAAAAAACATATAATTGGGTTCAATTTTTTTAACCCAGTCTGATAATGTTAGTACTCTAAGTGAAGTACTTAGTCCTTTAATATTTATTCTGATTACTGATATATTGGGTTTATCTCTACAATTTTACCATTTGCCTTTGATTTTACCTACTTATTTATATTTCTTTTCCTTTCTTGTCTCTTTTATAATTAATCAAATGTTTATTATCCATTTTTCCTTAATTATACGCCTTTTATTGTTCTTTTAGTGCTTAGCCTAGAGAGATTATAACATGCATTTTCAAACTTATTATACACTAAAAATATATATTATTTATATATGTTAACTTTTTAGCCATGTTCTCTTGGAAACCTAATAAAGGTAGAATGTCATCTGTGTTACTAGCCTTATGGTAAAGATGACCTGACTGGTAAACTGCCAGTAGACTGGGAGAACTGTCAATGACCAAGTAGAAAGTCACAGCTCTAGACTTTGCCAAGTGTGATGTTTCTTGGCCCCTGCTAGAATCCCTGGATTCTAGACCCATGGGACTGTTATAAGAGGTATTGTTTCCAATATGGAACTTGAGATTTCCATGCCAGGGTGGTTCCTACACCATCCTTATGGTCTTGATCCCTTGCCCCTGAGTTGTCACATGGGAGGAGGGACAGAGAACAGCTCCCAGGGATTGCTGCCAGACAGTTCTGCGGACTCTTGGAGAAACACATGAAAAGCTGCATTGCTGGCTTACTGTGTTTCCTGTTTTATCCTTCTGAGTGAAAGACCATGAACGCCCTATTGGGCTGTGTACATATGAATTATCTATCTAGGTAGTTCTAAAACCACTGGGAATGAGCATTGCAGAGCAGAGGCAGCAGTGGAATGGACTTTCATATCCTTAGTTCAACACAGCCACAGCACCATGACATAAAGGCATGGGAAGAGAGATGCCGATGAGATTCAAGTCACAGTGGGGGCCAACTTTCCCAGAGATTGGTGGTAAAAGCTTTAGATCGTGTGACAGAGGATAAATCTTCCCCTTTTAGGAAGAGATGAAAGCTGGAGACAAACCTATGCTGAGGGAAACTGCCACTCCTCTCCATAAAATGGACTTGACCAGAAACTCCGCTGCAGCTGGGCTGGCTGGCAAGAATGATATTGCCTTGCTGCAGCTGATGCATCTGGGCCAAACTAAACGCTAATGCTTGGCTGGGGGCGGGGAGGAGACAGCACATGAGCTTGAGAGTCCATATTTGTGACTGGGTCTGTGACTGGACAAAGGGAGCAGAGCAGCTGTGTTGGCTGTGGCTAGGTTGAGTTGACTGCTCATCCAGTTGGCATGGAGCAGTGTCTATCAGTCCCTACTTGGGGAAGTCGGGGACATAGGTGGGGGAACTACTGGGTATCAGGCCACAAGGTCAAATAGGACCATGTGGCAATCTGGTGTACAAACTGCAGTGGTAATGGCGACACCTTGGTGCAAATCTTAAGCCACAGGAGGAGACCTCTGCATAAGCTTCTGAGCACCATTTGTGCTCAGCTGCAACACGACCAGCATCCTGAGGGTTTAGTGCATACCAATTTAACCCTAAAATGGAGACTGATCAATGCCATCTGCTGACACCTACTGATAATTACTGTCAACGCGAATTCAAAAACCCTCTAAGGAAACCATTAGAGATGGGCTTTTAAAGAAATAATAAAGGATAATGATTGGGTATTCTAAAAGTTGAAGCCAAGAGAAATGGAGATCCTTGTTCTTTTGTGAATGGTAAATGGGAAAGTGACACTTTTGCTTTGTTATCATTACCATTTACTAGGGCACTGGCTTCAAAGTGTGGTCCTCAGACCAGCAGTATCACCTGGAAACTTATTAGAAATATAAACTCTTAAGCCTGACCCTAGCCCTACTGAATAAGAAAGTTGGGTCATAGGAGCCTAACAATCTATGTTTTAACAAGCTCTCCAGGTGATTCTGAAGCACCTAAAGTCTGAGTACTATACTAAAGTTATTAGCTCAAGGTCATGGTCTGTGAGCCTGCAATGGAAACCAGTGTTGGATTAAACTTCTAGCTATTTCTCTGAAAACCTGATAAAGGGGGAATGTTAGCTGTTATCAGGCAACATAGCTTATGGTAAAAATGACTCTGGTTGGTAAACTTATTTGGATTGGGATGACTGTAAATAAACAATAATACCCAGTGGAAAGCCACAGCTTTGAGTTTCTAGGTGCCATGGTTCTTGTAGCCAGCCATGTCCCTTTTCAGGACTCTATGCCCATGGGGCCATTACAAAAGATATTGATTCTTACATGGAACTTGGGGTATCTAAGCCGGGGTAGTTCCCATAATTAATCATTTGATTTGTTTCCCTGTACCTGAACTGTCACTTGGCAGAAAAGGGGGGTAGGTGGGCAGAGAATTTCCCCTGGACCAAGGTGTGAACTACTGTGAGGCCTCACTCTGGAAGTACATACCTGATGCTGCTGCAGCAACGTGCTCATTTCCACTCCTGCATCTTTCTGAGGGAGGCCCACACCAAATGAGGCCTACGGAGCTGCATGAATGTGAAATGTCTACCTGGACCTACGGCCGCCTAAAGTAGTCAGTGCAGCTCCCTTCTGCCTTTTGTATTACTGTTGTCATGAATTTTAACTTCAGAAGGCATTATTGTCTTTATTTTGTACAGTCATACTCATTTATATCTACTCCAATATTTACCCTGTTGCTCTTTGCTCCTTCCTGTATTTCTGAACTTCCATCTGGGATAATTTTCCTTCTGCCTGAAAAAACCCTTTAATGATTTTTAGGGCAAGTCTGTTGGTCATACACATCTTTCAGCTTTTGGTGGTCTAAAATCTTTACTTAATTTTCATTTTAAAAAATTGAGGTATAATTTACATAGGAAGAAATGCTCAGATCCTAAGTGTAATATTAGGTTTTGACAATTAAATAATTGTCAAAGACAGAGAAATAGCCAACATTCCAGAAAGTTCTTTCATGCTGCTTCCCAGTCAACACCTTCCCCCACAAAGCAACCACTGATGTGATTTCTATCATCATAGGTTATTTTTGCCTATTCTAGAATTTCATATAGTTGGAATCATACACTATGCACTATTTTGTGTCCAGCTTCTTTCATTAGCATAATATTTTTGAAATTCATTGATGCTGTGGATGTTGGTTCTTTCTCGCTGAACAGCATCCATTGTCTGAATACACCAACTACTATTTACCTATTCTTCTACTGATGGGCATCTCACTGTTTTCACTTTTATTGGCTATTATGAATAAAGCAGTGAACATTTTTTCTGCTTTTTAAAAAAATTTCTAAGTACTATGGGGATACAGATATTTTTGGTTACAGGGGTTGCTTTCATAATGCTTGAGTCATGGTTATAAGCGTTGTCTGTCACCCAGTGTTCACTGTACTCATCAAGCAGGTTTTCGTCCATCCTCTCCTCTCCCCTCCTCCCTGCTTGATTTCTATTTTTTACTTCCCCTTGCACATGTGTGCTCATCAGTTAGTTCCAGTTTAATAGTGTATACATGCGGTGTTCGTTTTTCCATTCTTTAGATACTTCACTTAGGATAATGGTCTCCAGTTCCATCCAAATTGTTCCAAAAGGCATTCATTCATCATTCTTCATGGCTGAGTAGTATTCCATGGTGTGTGTGTGTGTGTGTGTGTGTGTGTGTGTGTGTATCACAATATATATCACATTTTGTTAATCTACTCAAGAACTGACAGGCATTTGGGTTGATTCCACATCTTTGCAATTGTGCATTGTGCTGCTATAAACATTTGAGTGCAGGTGTCTTTTTGATAAAATGCTGGATCAAATGGTAAGTCGAATTTTAGTTCTTTGAGGAATCTCCACGTTGTTTTCTAGAGAGGCTGTACTAACTTGCAGTCCCACCAACAGTGTCTAAGTGTTTTTTCTCTGCATCCAAGCCAGCATCTGCTGCTTTTGGACTTTTTAATAAAGGCCATTCTGACTGGGGTAAGGTGATGTTTTTAACACATATTTTGTGGGCACGTCTTCATGTATCTTTGATAAATACCTAGAAGTAAAATTACTGGGTCATGTATGCTTAACTTTTTAATGAACTGCCAAACTGTTTTCCAGAATAACTGTACCATTTTCTACTCCCAAGCAATGTATGAGGGTTCCGGTTGCTCCTCATCCTTTCCAACATTTGTTGTTATTAATCTTTTTCATTTTAGCTCTTCTGGAGGGTAAGTGGTATTTCATCATGGTTTTTTCATTTATAGATGACTAATATATTTGGTACTTTTAAATGTGCTTACTAGACATCTGTATATTTTGTTTTGTGAAATGTCTGTTCACAAAACTAACCTTTTAAAAACTGCATTTTTTAAAATTACTAAATCATAGGAGTTCTTTATATATTCTGGACTCAAGTCCTGTGTCTGATATATATGTTGTAAATATTTTATCCCATTCTGTGTCTATTTTCTTAGTGTCCGTTGAACAGAAGTTTTAATTTTAATGAAGTCCACTTTATCAATTTTCTCTTATATAGTTCATGCTTTTGAAGAAATCTCTGCCTACAGCAATAATTTGAAGATCTTCTCCTATGTTTTGTTCTGGTATCTTTACCGTTTTGGCTTTATTTTTACATGTACACCTATGATTCATATTAAGTTGATTTTTGTGCATGATGTGAGGTAGGGGTTGAGTTTTCTTCCTTCTATATAAATATCCATCTGTTCTAGAAACATTTGTTGAAGAGATTTTACTTTCCCCAAATGCTGTGGTGCTCTAATAGAAAATCATTTGACCATACAGGTATGGTTCTATTCCTGGCCTCCTCCTTCTCTTCCACTGTTCTATTTGTCTATCTTGTTGCCAATACCACATACGATGACTACTTCATTTATTTCATTTTTTTTCAGACAGAGTCTCACTCTTTTGCCTAGGCTAGAGTGCTGTGGTGTCAGCCTAGCTCACAGCAATCTCAAACTCCTGGGCTCAAGCAATCCTTCTGCCTCAGCCTCCCAAGTAGCTGGGACTACAGGTATGTGCCACCATGCCCGGCTAATTTTTTCTATATAGTTTTAGTTGTCCGATTAATTTCTTTCTATTTTTAGTAGAGATGGGGTCTCGCTCTTGCTCAGGCTGGTCTCGAACTCCTGAGCTCAAACGATCCGCCCGCCTCGGCCTCCAGTATGCTAGGATTACAGGCTTGAGCCACCGCGCCTGGCCCATTTATTTCATTTTTAAAGGATATTTGCAGGGTGTAGAGTTCTAGGTTGGCAGTATTTTCTTTCACTAATTGAGATATGTCATTCCTTTGTCTTCTGGTTCCACTGTTCCTGTTGAGAAGTTGACTGTCAGTTTTGTTATTCATTTGGAAGTGACTTTATTTTCTCTAAGAGTTTATTCTTTGTCTTTTGTTTTCAGCAGTTTGCTATAATGTTCCAGTGGGGCTTCTTTGTATATATACTTGTGGACCACAGACTTTATTGACTCTGTGGAATAATGTCTTTCATCATTTTTAGAAAATTCTTAGCTATTACCGCTTCAAACATTGCTCCTGCTCATTCTCTCTCTTCTCCTGGGATTCCACATTTTGGACTTTTTTGTGTGTGTGTGATATGTTCACATGTCTTTTATGTTCTTATCTTCCCCACCTCCTCCTTCCCTGCAAATTCCTTTATGTCTTTATGTATCAGTTTGGGTATTTTCTACTAACCTCAAAAAACTTTTTTTCTTCTTCATGCTTCAGTTTGGATATTTTCTAATAACCTGTTTAGACCTTTTGTCTTTCTGCTGTGACTAATCATCTGTTCTATCTAATCTGATCTTTTTTATTACAGTGAAAACTCATAACATTTATCATATTAACAATTTCTAAGTACACAGTATAGTAGTGTTTAGTATATTCACAATGTTGTGTAACCAAGCTTTAGAAACTTTTCATCTGGCAAAACTGAAACTCAATACCCATTAAACACCAACTTTCCATATCCCATTCCTCCCAATCACTGTTAACCACCATTCTACTTTTTGTCTCTATGAACATGACTACTCTAGATACCTCGTATAAGTTGAATCATTCAGTATTTGTCTTTTTGTGACTGGCTTACTTCGCTTAGCATAATTCCTTAAGATTTATCCACGCTGCAGGATGTGTCAGAATTTCCTTCCTTTTTAAGGCTGAACCCATTTTATGTGTATGCCATATGTCGTTTATACATTCATCTGTTGATGAGCATGTGGGTTGATTCCATCTCTTGGCTATTGTGAATAGTACTGCTATGAACACGGGTGTGCAAATATTTCTTTGGGATCCTGCTTTCAATTCTTTTGGATATATACACAGAAGTGGAAATGCTAGATCATATGGCAATTCTATGTTTAATATTTTGAGGAACTGTGATACTGTTTCCCATTGTGGCTGTACCATTTTACATCACCACCAACATTGTATGAGGGTTCCAACTTCTCCACATCCTCATTGTGGCTTTGATTTGCATTTTTCTGATGATCAGTGATACTCAGCATCTTTTCACGTGTTTGTTGGCCATTTGTATATCATCTGTGGAGAAATGTCTATTCAAATCCTTTGTACATTTTTAAATTGGGTTATTTTGTTGTTAAGCTGTAGAAGTTCTTTATTCTGGATATTAACCCAATATCAGATGTATGACTTGCAAATATTTTTCCCCAAACAGGTTGCCTTTTCACTCGTTAGTTGTGTCCTTTGATGCACAGAAGTTTTCAATTTTAATGTAGTCTAACTTGCCTATTTTAACACTTGTTGCCTGTGTTTTTGGTGTCATATCTAAGAATTCTTTGCCAAATACAATGTCTTACCATTTTTCTCCTATGTCTTCTTCCAAGGGTTGTATAGTTTTAGGTCTTTGACCCATTTTGAGTTAATTTTTGCATATATGTAAGGTAAGGGTCCAACTTCTTTATTTTGCATATGGATATACAGTTTTCCTGACACCAGTTGTTGCAGACTACCCTTTCCCAGTGGAGGGCCTTGGCACCCTTGTTGAAAATCATTTGACCATATAGGTGAGGGTTTATTTTTGGGATCTCCACTGTCTAATCTGATTTTAAACCCATCTATTGAGTTCCTAATTTCAGTTATTATAATTCTCAGCTCTAGAATGCCCATTGGTTATTTTTTTCAGAAGTTCCAATTGTCTGGGAAAACTTCCTTTTTATCTTTTCTACCTTTTTCCCATTTTCTTGAATACATTATTATTACTTTAAAGTCTTGTCATAACTCCAATGTCAGTATCATCTGTGGGTATATTTCTATCGCCTGCCCTTTCTTTTAGTTTTTAGTCTCAACTCCTGGATGTCTAGTATAATTTTATTAAAGTCTTGACATTGTGTCTAAAAAACTGTAGAGGCCCCATATGATGCTATCTTCTTAAAGAGAGCATTCGCCCTTCCTTCAGCTTGGCAAGCAGACAGTTGATCAACTTAATCCAATCACTGACTGTGAATCTGGGCTGGTATGCTGCTGTGGAAAGGCTCGCTCTCCCTCAGTGTGGCCCCTTCTCAAGGCACAAGTCTCCAGACCTTTCAAATGAAATCTTGGGATATTCATCAGAAGCCTCTTGTCCTCAGTGATCGATTTTGAACTCTAATCCTTGAGTCAGTATTGTGGGATTGCCGAAAATTGTTTTTCACAGCTTTCTTCTTGGCTTCCTGGTCTCTTGTGTTTTGTAGCTTCAGAATTTGTCAGTGTATTGCGAAGAGTACTAGGCTTAGTTTCTGTCACTCCCTTCTCAGTGGGATCTTGGCCCTTATGGTGTCCAATTTTATTTCTCTAGCCCTGCAAGATTTCTAAAGTCTGTTAGTATCTCTGCCTGGATCATCGGCCTCCTGTATTGCAGCAGGTCATGCTTTCTTCTAAAAAAAAAAGTTTATATTTTCTGTTCTTTATAATTTAGTCTCAATATTTTCCATTGCTTTTTCTGCTTTTTCATTAATCTTCTCTTCTGCTGTGTCTAGCCCATTTTCCTAAAGGATTGCAGACCTTTTTCTTCCTTCTTTTTAGAAGCTCCTTAGAAATTAGATTTAAAAGCCCTTTATCTATAACATAATTTAAAAATATTGTTCCTAGCTTTTCATTTGTCTTTCCATTTTGTTCATACTGTTTGTTTGAAATGTAAGTTTATTTTTATGTAAATTATCAATCTTTTCCTTATTGTGTGTGAATTTTGAGTCAATCATGAAAATTTCCCGACATCTAGGCTACAGAGAAATTCCCGTGTACCCTACTTACACTTGTATGAGGTCGTTTTCTACATTTAATTTCTGATCCACTTAAAATTTATCTTGCCGTACAGTGGAAGTAATGGGTCTAATTTTATTTTTCTCCTATCTAGCATTAAAACATACATTTCCCCTCATTGATGAGATGCTGCCTTTAAAATATTCAAAATTGCCATATGTAATTAGTTTTCTATTCTTTCCCAGTGGTCTGTGTATTCATGCCCCAGTATCACACTGCTTTAATTAAAGACTTCATGTATATTTAATGTCTCATAGGTTAAATCCTCTTCTCCCACTGTTGTTTTTCACAGTTCGCCTAATTATTCTTGCTTGTTTGTTCTTCCAGATGAACTTACGATTAGCTTATCTGGCAGCAGAAAAATCGTGGCATTTTTTAAAATTGTTATTGCATTAAAAGGATAAAGTAACTTAGGGAGAAGTGATATCTGATACTGAGACTTTACATTCAAGTATTCTTGGTTAGGTATTTCCATTTTTTTAAGCCTGCTTCTGCATCTTTCAGAAGAGTTTTACATTTTTCTTCTCTTAGGTTTTAGAGACTTTTAAAAAGTTTTGCTTAAGGTATTTTCTTTTTAAATTCTCTTACATCTTCAGTCTTTTTTTTTTTTTTTTGGTTGTTGTATATGTGAAGGCTATTTCTTTTTATATGGTAATTTTACTGATTTCTGGCTTTATCAATTTTGGTGAGAGACGCGTGCTAAATATTTTCAATCTCTGGAAATTAGTCGAAGCCTTCTTTATGGCTTAGTCATATGTTAAATGTTTACATATGATAAACATTCCTTCCTTATACACCTAAAAAGAATGCGAATTTTGTCACTGTCAGATGCAGTGTTTATATATGTCAATTAAGTCACATTTGTAATTGTGTTTTTTGTCTACTTGTTTTACCAGCTATTATGAGAAGTATCTTAAAATTTACTTGGATTGGGAATACGTCTATTTGTTTTTTCAGCTACGTTAATATTTACATTATATATTTTAAGCTATGTTATTGAGTAAATAAAGTTTCTGGAACATACCTATCTTGTGAATTACATTTGTATCAGTTTCCTATGGCTACTGTGACAAACTAACATATACTTGGTGGTTTACAACAATAATAATTTATTCCTTCATAGCTGTGGGGACAAGAAGCCCTAAATTAACATCACTGGGTCAAAATCAATGTGTCAGTAGGGCTGTGCTCCCTTCAGAAGATACAGAGGAGGATCCATTTCTTTCCTCTTCCGGTTTCCGGTGGCTGCTGGCATTCGTTGGTGTGTGGCTGCATCACTCCTCTGTCACACTGCCTTCTCTTCTGGGTCTCACGTCTCTGTCTGCCTCTCTCTTTATAAGCATACATGTGATTGGATTTAGGAACCACCTGGATAATCCAGGATAATCACCACATCTCTTGATCCTCAACTTAATTTTACCTGCAAAATCCTTCTTAACCATGTGTGGTAGTTTTCACCGGTTCCAGGGATTAAAATGTAGATCTCTTTTGGGGGTCACTATTCAGCCTATCGGAGATTTTATAATGATAAAGCACTTACCATTATAGAAATATACCACTTTAGTAATGCTTCTTACTTTAAAGTTTACTTTTTCAGATAAAAGTATAACTATACCAAATTTCTTTTATTATTGTTTGCATGATATTTTATTTTCCACGTTTGTCCTTTCAACCTTTTTATATTCTACTATTTAAAATGTTTCTCTTTAAAGCAGAGTGCAGTTGGGTTTTTAAAAAATCCAGTCCGCATTTAATTTTTGTATTATATAGCCTTTTTGTACTTAACTACTGATGTGCTTGGGTCTATATATGCTTATTTTACTGTTTGTGTTAAATTTTTTATGTGCCTTTTACCTTTCTTGGCTTCCTTTGAATTAATCCAATGTTCTACTTTATTGTATTTTCCTTCTATTAAGTTACATTTTAAAATAATTTTAATAGCTAGCCTAAAGCTTAAAACATGCATTCTTACTTATTAAAGCTAATGTAAATTATTACTTTTACTACTTGTCTGACACCAACTAAGCCTTAGGACTTTTAAACTCCATTTAATTCCCTCCCATCATTTATGTTGCTACCACGAATTTTAGATATACAGTACATAAAACTGAAACTCCTCGGGGTGCTACAAAACAGTTACTGTTCATTTATATGTATTTTTTCAATGTTCTTCATTCTCTCTTACGTGTCCATATTTCTATCTGGGATCATACTGGTACCAAATTTTCTCAATTTTCATTTGACTACATCTTTATTTCACCTTAATTTTTAAGGAATACTTTTGCTGGTAGAGAATTCTAGGCTTGCAAGTTTCTTTTTCAAGCACTTTAAAGATATTATTACATTGGCTCCTAGTTTCCATCATTTCTGTTGAGAAGCTAATAGTCTCATTGCTGCAACTCTGAAGGTAACTGTGTTGACTTAAAGATTACCCACACATTCTTTGTTACTAACAGAAAGTGGAGGATACTTCCTCTGCACTTAGTTTTGGGCAGGCCCCAGGACTTGCTTTGACAGACAGGACAGATGGAAGTAGTGCTGCTCCAGTTCTGCGCACAGGCTCTAAGAGGGCTGGCCCCGATACTTTTGCTTTCACCCTCTTGGAGCCCTGAGCCAACACGTAAAAAGGTCCAGCTGTCCTGCTGGAGAGAGGATTCCCAGCTGTGCCCCAGCTATTGCGGCCACCCCAGCTGAGGCACCAGGCGTTTGAGTAAAGCCATGTTTGGTGGCCAGCCCCAGTCGAATCTCCACATATCTACAGTTGCATGGATGACTAAGTGAGACTGGAAGAAATGCCTAACTGATTCCAGTTTAGACTGCAGAATCTTAAGCAAAGAATATTTTTATTTTAAGCTAGTGAATTATGTGGTGGTTTGTTAACCAGAAATAGATATTATTGAAATAGTATTTGGCATTAGAATGGAATGTTGCCAAAGTAGAAACTTAAAGCATGTGGCACTGGTTTTGGGACCAGGCTACAGTGAGACTATCAGTGGAACCTGGAAAAGCATTAAGGAAATTGCTACTGGAGGCTGCAGAGAAGGCATGCTATCTATGGACAAAACGAGTGGTGAAGCTGTAGCTTAGAAGATAAAAAAAAATACTTACTGAAATTATAGATCTGGCTAAGAAGATTTCCAGGAAGAATGATGAAAGTGAGAAATGTTTTTTTTAAAAAACTACCTATAATAAAGCATTTAAAGAGACAGAAGAGCTAAACAAGGAACTCTGCAGTTTTTAAGCAGAATTTAGGGAAAAATACTCTTAACCTGGGACTTGCAGAGTTAGAAAATAAAACTTTCTCATTATCAGTTTCTCTAGTCAGCAAAAGATTTTGAAGTTAAAAAAAAATTAAATCCAGGGCGTTGTGCTAACAGTAAAACTATGGCCTCAGGGTCAAGATAAAATCAAGAGCATGGCAGTAAGACCTGGTTACTACTATAGACACTACTTGACTTATGATGGGGTTGTGTCCCTAATAAACCCAGTCTAAGCTGAAAATATCATTAAGTTGAAATGTATTCAATGACTAACCTACTGAACATCATAGCTTAGCCCAACCTTCCTTAAACATGCTCAGAACACTTACATTAGCTTTTGGTTGGGCAAAATGATCTAACATGGCAGATTTTATAATAAAGTGTTGAATATCTCATGGAATTTATTAAATATTATACCGAAAGTGAAAAACAGAATGTTTGTTTGAGTACTTGAAGTATGTTTTTCTACTGAATGCACATTGCTTTTGGTACCATCATAAAGCAAAAAAATCTTAAGTTAAGCCATCATAAATCTAGGACCACCTGTATTTCAGAAGGATTTAAGTCAGTGCCTAGCAGACCCTCTCAGTTTGACAAAAGGCATCTAAGAATCTTAAGGCTATTGTCCCTAACTCATATTCCAAGTAGACAGGGGCATTCTTGAAGAAATTTGCGGGTGTGGCTTCTGTCTGATAGAGTGAGTGGTTTATAATTTGAAAGTCCATGAAGTTTTTTAAAGAAGTTGTGCCAGTTTGGATTAAAACGACAGAAATAGGCAGAAAGCAGGTTGAGAAAGCTATTCAGCTACAAAAGCAGGACATTTCTTATGGGAAAGAAGAGACAGCTTGGAGAGAAAAGTCAAGAGCTGAGAAACAGAAAAGAATAAAAGAATATACCCTACCCCTGGAATTGTGACATATGGTCACACAGATTTCAGAATTGCCAGGGGATTGCTAAATGCCTTCCATTCCCTCTCTTTTAAATTGATATGACATCTTACCCCTGCCATACCAATGTAGGTTGTGTGTGGGAAGGGGGGGGGGCAGATAAATTTTTTAAAAATTCGTAGATCTACAGATCAAGAGAAGCTGTATCTGAGGGGTACAGCTACTTCCACATATAGTAGTTCCCCCTTACCCAAGGAGAATACGTTCCAAGATGCCCAGTGGATACGTGAAACCACAGATAGTACCAAACCCTACATATACTACGTTTTTCCTATATATATATATACCTGTGATAAAGTTTAATTTACAAATTAAGCACAGTAAGAGATTAACAATAAAACAGAACAATGATAACAATATACTGTAATAAAAGTTATGTGTGTGGTCCTCCTCTCTCTAAAGACCTATTTTCAGATCTCAGTTGACTGTGGGTAACTGAAACCATGGAAAGTGAAACCAGTTACTGGGGGACTACTGTATACAAGCTGACTCTGAGCCTGATGCCATATTTGGATTATCTTTCGGGATCTTGGGAGGGGGTTAGTGTTATTTTGCATGTAGGAGGTATTTAAACCATTTGTGGCCAAATAGACGACTCAGGTAATTTAAAGATGCCTCAAAAGTCTTTGCTGCCCTCCTCCTTGCCCAGGCCCCATCAATAAGTGAAGTCCTACCCCTTCCCCTGCATCTCAGCTGGCCTTGTGATGAGCTGCTTTGACCAACAAGAATGCAGGAGAAATGATGCTGTACCAGTTTCTAGGCTTTAAGAGGCCTGGTAGATTCTGTTTTTACCCTTCTGGAGTCCTGAGCCATCATCTGCTGCTTACTGTGCTGGAGAGACCATGTGGAGATGGTGCCTGGTTAGCTCCCACTCTTCCAGACTTCCCAGGAGGCACCAAATATGTGAGTGAAGTTATCTTGGGTATAGAGCCCCAGCTGCAAAAGTGACTTCAGTTGAGACCAGCAGAAGTGCCTGGCTGAGCCTGGTCCAGATAGCAGAATTAGGAACAAAAAAAAATGGCTGCTGTTTTATACCACTAAGTCCTGCAGTGCTGTGCTATGTAGCACTAGATAACTGATGCAGAAATGAGTATTTTTCCTCCTGGCTACACTTAAGCTTTTGATTTTCAGTGGTTTTATAATGATGTGCCTAGGTGTGCTTTTCTTTGTACTTATTCTGCTTGAGGTCTGCTAAGCTTCTAGAACCTGTAGGCTATCATCCATTTTGGAAAATTCTTACCCATTTCTTCAAATACCGCTTCTGCCCTGTTCTCTCAGTTCTCTACCTCTGAGACCCTAATGATATGTATGTTAGATCTTTGGAATATTTCCATCATGTTTCTTATGCTCCTTTTTTTTTTTTGAGACAGAGTCTCACTCTGTTGCCCTGGCTAGAGTGAGTGCCGTGGTGTTAGCCTAGCTCACAGCAACCTCAAACTCCTGGGCTCAAGCGATCCTACTGCCTCAGCCTCCTGAGTAGCTGGGACTACAGGCATGCGCCGCCATGTCCGGCTAATTTTTTCTATATATTTTTAGCTGTCCAGATAATTTCTTTCTATTTTTTTTAGTGGAGATGGGGTCTCGCTCTGGCTCAGGCTGGTCTCTAACTCCTGAGCTCAAACGATCTGCCTGCCTAGGCCTCCCAGAGTGCTAGGATTACAGGTGTGAGCCACCGCACCCCGGCCTTTATGCTCTTACCAGGTTTTTTTTTCCCCCCTTTTTTCCTCTCTCTGGTTCAGATTGCATATTTTTCTAGTTCACCAATTCTGAGCTCTGCTGTGCTCAATCAATATAAACCCATTCAAAGAGTTTTCATTACTATATTTTTAAGTAATTTTATCTGATTCTTTTTTACAGTTTCTAGTTCTCTGGTGAAAATATACTTCTTCTCATATATTTTTCTCCATCTTTTCCTTTATTTTTGTGAACATATTAATTGTAGCTATTTTAAAGCCCCTGTCTATTAACCATAATATCTGGATTATCTGTGAATCTGCTCCTATTGTCTGCACTTTGCCTTATTATCAACCAACTCTTGCTTCTTTGCATTTCTAGTATTTTTTTTTAAAAAAGCCATATTCTGGTCTTTGTGTATAAAAGAACCACAGAGGCTCCAGATGATTATTATACTTCATCAGGGCAGTTTCTCCCTTCATTCTGTTGGGCAGATAAGGTGTGGGACTGATCAACTCATTCTTGTCAAATATTGAGCTGAGTTGGAACTGGCCTGCAGTTTTAGTAAGACTCAATCTGTCTCTGGGTCATCCCTGTTCCTCAGTTGTGGCACTCCAGGGATTCTGAGTAAGAGCTGAGTGGGTGTCTGTCTCTTCAGCCCCCAAAGACTTTTCCTTTTAGAGGTTCCCGGTCCTCTTCAGTTTCCCATCCAAGCAGTATCGAGATGAAAATCCTGAGGGGAAAACCAGCCATATGCTTAAGGTGGACTCTGTCACCCAGCATCTCTTTATTTCCTAAGCAACATGAGATGGAGACATTTCACTCTACCTTTTTTAAGTTTTTAACCTAATTCCCCAGACTCCTGTGTGGCCTTAGCTCTAATCAAATGCTCCTTGGCAAAAAAAAAACTGGTCATGTGTTTGATTTCCAATCTGTTAATTTCACCTTGAGCAACTGCTAAAAGCTTCAACTGGCTTCTCTTTTCCCCAGCAATGGCTTTCTCCCTGGGATAAGCCTGATTCTTAGCTCATACCCAGAATAAACAAAGGCTCCCGGGGGAAAAAAAAACCCCAGCTAGCAATCACCAACTCACCTTGCAAAGGTTCTCCTGTCACTAACAATTTAGTTCTTTCATACCTTGTTGCTTCCTAGTTTTCTGATGCCTTTAAAAATATGATTTTAAAAGTTTATGTGGTTCATTCCAGTTACTGCAATGCACTGATCTGCCTTGACCTACTACATCCTAACTGGAATATTAATTTTATATTTGTGTCAATTTTTAATCTGTTACTTGACTAAATTCTCCTATTCTTTGTTGTTGCTTTTCCGGATTCTTCTGGGTTTTCCAGACACATAACCTTATTGAATACAAGTAGGCAGTCTGAGTTCTTTGTTTTCTATCTCTACGTTAACACCTCCTAAATTATGTTGAGCAGTAGTAGATACACTGGATGTTCTTGTTTTCTGAGTTTAGTGGGAAAGCATCTGGAAGGCACCCAATAAGGTCCTGGCTTTTCTGCTGAGGGGCGTGTTTGTATTGACATTACATGTTAAGAAATTCCTAATTTAAAGTTCTTTTTTTTTTTTTTCTGAGACAGAGTCTCACTCTGTTGCCCTGGCTAGAGTGACGTGGCATCAGCCTAGCTCACAGCAACCTCAAACTCCTGGGCTCAAGCGATCCTACTGCCTCAGCCTTCTGAGTAGCTAGGACTACAGGCATGCGCCACCATGCCCGACTAATTTTTTCTATATATTTTTAGTTGTCCAGCTAATTTCTATTTTTTTTTTTAGTAGAGATGGGGTCTCGCTCTTGCTCAGGCTGGTCTCGAACTCCTGAGCTTAATGATCCGCCCACCTTGGCCTCCCAGAGGGTTAGGATTACAGGCGTGAGCCACTGCGCCCGGCCTAATTTAAAGTTCTTAACATAAGTTGGTACTGAATTTGTTCAATGCTTGTGGAAGTCTAGATATATGATTTTCCTCTCTATCGAAATGAAAGATTATATTAATGGTTTCCAAATAGTGAATCAATTTTGTATTCCTGGACTATAGCCAAAGGGTCATGATGTATTGTTTTTTTCAAATATGCTGTTAGATTCTGTTTGTTAATATTTGTTTATCGTTTTTGAATTGATGTTGACAAGTGAAACAGGTGTGTAGTTTCCTTTTATGATGCCAACTTTTTCAGATTTTAGGAACAATGATATAATTTCTTTATAAAATGAAAGTTTTCTTTCTTTGATGCTCTGAAATATAACAGCACTGAAAATTTTTAGTCTTTAAAGGGTTGAAGAAATTTCCTGTGAAGTCATCTGGGCCTAAGGAGCTTCTGGTTGGAGTTAACTATCTTCTGTTTCTTCTATAGCAGTTTTTCTGAGTTAGACTCTCTTTCTACTGAGGTCAATTTTCCTAAGTTGTACTTTTTTAAAAAAAATATTTATCTCACCTATATTCTCAAATTTATTTGCATAGATTATGCACAGTAGTTTGCTTTCTTTCTTTTTTTTTTTGGTCAGAGTAGTCTGATTCTTTAAATTTCCTATTTTGACAGTTATTTCTTCCTGTCTTTCTAATTTTGTTTATTTGGGCAATCTCCTTTTCTTTTATTAGGTTAGCTAGTGATGTGTCTATTTTATCAATATATGCCGAAACTCAACTTTTGGATTCATTATTTGTATTAATTTTCTGCACAAAATTGATGTATCTTTTTTCTTTGTTAATTCTTTTCTTCTGCTTTTTTTGGTTTGGTTTATTTTTGCATCCTGGCTTTGGGTGTTTAACTCATATATTTTATTATTTTTCATTTTTATTGATACAGGTATTTAATGCTATAAAAATTCCTCTGGTAACTGTCTTAGATTTATTCTACAGACCGTAATTTTGTTTTCATTTATCTTCGACAAATTCTAAATTTTATTTTGTATTTCCCCTTTGACTCAGCAGATGTTTAAATCACATGTTTTAGAATTTCCAGGTAGGAGGGATTTTATATTTTTTGTTATTAATTTTTATTTTTTGTATTCTGGTCTGAGAATACTAGTTTTACTTTCTTCTTTGGAATTTATTTGAATTTGTTCACTGCTCTGATATGATCAAGTTTCATGAATATTCTGTGTCCAAATGAAGAAAAGATGTACTTTCTATTATCCGAGTTCAGAGTTTGATATATCTAATAAGATTTGCCTTGTTGATTACATTATTTAGGTCTCTCTCTTTTTTTTAATATCCTAATTTTTTGTCTGCTATTATGAGGCATATTTTAATCTATTTCTCTGAATCTCCTTTAGTTTCTGCTCTATGAAATTTATTTCTGAATTACTAGGTATATAAATATTAGTAATTATTATAACTTTATTGTGAATTGTAGTCTTTAGCACTATAAAGTGTATTTCTTTACCATTTCAAGCTTTTTGATCTAAATTTTTCCTGGTTAGGAATGGACATAAACTTTGCTCTTCACTTGTATTTGCTTTGTATGCTTTGTCCATTCTTTTATTTTTACTTTAAATTTTTTATTAAGATGTGTTTCTTGAATATAGCATAATGTTTGGTTATGCTTTGTTAACCAATCTCAAAATCTTGCTCAGATTTTCAGGTGAGGTAAGTCCGTTTGCATTTATGGATATGATTAATGTTTGTCCTCGGTCCCTTGCATATGTTTGTTAAGTATGTGTATGTATGTATTCTTTTACTGTATTGTCTGTTTTATTTACACTCTTTTCAGTTGATCTTTTGGTATTTAGGAAGGCTTGTATTGCATCTATATAGCAATGCGTTTTCATAATTCCATTACTGTTCCCTCCTCCACACTTTCTTTGGGCTATATTCTATTGGTTACCTACTATGAACAGTATGGAAACTACGTTCTAACCTTTTCTTACATTTCTGCCCTTCCTCTCCATCAACATATGATCTGAAGTACCATTTTTAAATTCCCAACTGGTTCTTATTAAGTAATCAGTGAGCTTATTTTACCTTTCATGTATTCTTCCATTCTCTTACCATTTTTTGGCAATTGCACTATATCTACATTTTCAGAGTAGAAACAGCTTCCACCTTATGATTTTTCGACTTTAGGATGGTGTGAAAGCAATACCCATTCAGTAGAAAGTAGTATGATACTCTTTCATAACTCTGGGCAGCCACAGTAGTGAGCTGCAGCTCCTAGCCAGCCACGTGACTGTGAGGGCCAGCAACTGATACTCTGCTGTATACTGTGTTCTGGGCATGCTTAAGGTGGGTTAGGCTAAGCTATGGTGTTCAATAGGTGTATTAAATGCAGTTTTGACTTATGGTATTTTCAACTTATGATGGGTTTAGCAGGATGTTATCCCATTGTAAGCCAAGGAGCATCTGTAAATACCATTACCTAGGATACTGTCTCCTTTATAGCCATTATTTAGTCTTGGTTCTATAGGCAAATGCATAATGCTTGCCACTAGTGCCTTATACAAATGCTGTTCTGGTCATTTTGGCTGTCTGAAGCTCATTCTTTAGTAGACAGCCTTCTCAAGGGGCTCATGGAAACAATATTCATTGCATGTTCATCACAATTTATCTGTGAACTCTATACTGATAGTTGATTTGGTAGCACATGAAATCCCTGATTCACATTTTTTTTTCTTTAAGAATCCTAAATATGTTACTCCACTGACTCCTAGAATCAAGAGTCCTGTTGAAAAATCTGATAACATGTATTTTCTTTATTTTACTTGAAGGTCCAAAGGAATTTTTTCCTTCTTTTAAAAAATAGTTTTACTAGAATATTTTGTAGAGTTGGCCATTCTAGGTTGATTTCCCCAAGTATGTGATATGCTCTTTCAATATGTAGTTTCATTCTGTCTTTTCTTTAGGAACGTTTTCTTGAGTTATAATTTTTTTTTTTGACACACAATATTTTACATATTTTGGGGTACATACAATATTTTGTTACATGCACAGAATGTGTAATGATCAAGTGTGGGTATTGGGGGCATTCATCACCTTGAGTATTTATTATTTCTATGTGCTGGGAACATTTCAAGTTTTCTCTTCTAGCTACTTTGAAATGCACAATACGCTGTTACTAACTACCGTCAACCTACTCTGCTATTGAACATTAGAACTTGTATCTTCTATCTTATTGTATGTTTGTTACCTACTGACCAACCTCTCTTCATCCCCCAACCCTACCCCTTCTCAGCCTCTATTCTCTACCTCCATGAGATCCACTTTTTTAGCTTTCACATATGAATAAGAACATGAGAATTTTGTCTTTCTGTGTCTAGCTTATTTCACTTAAAGACCTTCAGTTCCATCCATATGCTACAAATGACATGATTTCATTTCTTTTTATAGCTGATAGATTCCACTGTGTACATTTTCCACATTTTCTTTATCCATTCATCTGCTGATGGACATTTAGGTTGATTCCATATCTTTGCTATTATGAACAGTGTTGTGATAACCATGGGGGGGCGGGACAGGTATCCTTCTCTTTTTTTTAAATTTCAGAATATTATGGGGGTATAAACTTTTAGGTTACACATATTGCCTTTGCACCACCCAAGTCAGAGCTACACATGTGCCCATGCCCCAGACAGTATGTACCTCATCCATTAGGTGTGAATATACTCAGCCCCTCCTCCCCTCTCCCACCTGCCTGACACCCACGGGTATCTTTCTGATACACAGATTTCTTTTCCTTGGATAAATGCCCAGTAGTGGATTGCTGGATTGTACGGTAGTACTATTTTCAGTTTTTTGAGAAACCTCCATACTGTTTTCTATAGTGGCTGTACTCGTTTACATTCCCACCTATATGAGTTCGCTTTTCTTCACAAATATTTTTTTGAGTTTTCTTTTTTAAGAGATAGGTCTTGCTCTGTCACCCAGGTTGGAGTGCAGTGGTGCGATCATTACCCACTGCAGCTTCAAACTCCTGGGCTCAAGTGATATTCCTGCCTCAGCCTCCTGAGTAGTTGGGACTACAAGTGCATGCCGACACGCCTAGCTAATTAAAAAAAAAAAAATACATACATACATATATATATATATATATATTTATTTATTTTTAGAGTCAAGGTCTTGCTATCTTGCACAGGCTGGTCTCCAACTCCTAGACTTAAGCAATCCTTCTGCCTCGGCCTCCCAAAGTGCTGGGATTACAGGTGTGATCTGCTATGCCTTGCCTCTACATACTTGTTTTGTTTCATTGCTTTGGTTTCTTCTTTAGAACTCCTGTTATGTATGCACTGGGTCTTCTTCCTTCTATATCTATCACTATTTCTCTGATCCCTTTAACTTTTCCTTCATTTCCTTTAGATTTAAAAAAAAAAATCTATTTTCCATAAGGCACTACCCATTGTGTTCATTTGCTCTAAGGTTCGTGTTTTGCCTTCATTTGTTAATAATTTCTTTTATTTATATTTCTTTCCAATATTGTGTCTATTTTCTTTTCAAATCTTCCTTTTAACCAATTACCGTATTTTTTAGTTTTTCTAATTCTAATTTAAGTGTTCTTGCATGACTTGTATCAATTCAGTGTAGGATCTAGGGCTGAGCTTCCATAGTTATTGGCTCAAGGTTCAGTACCCAGAGAGCTTATCAACATCTGTTCCCAAGATGGACTAGCCTCCTGAAGCTCCAGCTGTCAGCTAGTTCACATTTCAAATTTTTGTTTTTTTAATGAAGGAAGAGGTCTTTAGAGTCCTGCTCCTTGTGAGACCAGCAATAACTCGAAAAACGTCTGTCCTATGAAGGATATAGTTGTTATAAAGTGGAAGGATCTCTTTGGGAGACTAATCAGCCATGTCAGAAGGAAAAGTCAACGACGCTTTCTTTCTTTGTAAAGTCAAATAATGTTGCTTAAATAAGCATTGCTGTTGACTGTTCTGGATCAGTTTTCTCTGGCACATAGTATGCCCTTTTAACAAACTATATTTTACAGAAATAAAATAAGACTTATTAAGTCTTAGCTTTAAACATGTTCTTCCCGAACACATTCTCTTCATTCTTCTTAACTCTCTATTTCATTTTGGTGGCTTTTGTCATTTTATCCTGTATGTCCCTTTCTGTGTTTGCACTATATTCTTGTTGTCACTCCTTCCAATTCTGTCATCATTTCTGTGACTAGTTTTTTTCCACTACTTTCCTGTGTTTGGCCTGCTACTCAAGTTTCACATATTTCAGTTTTCTATCTCCTGTTTTTATATTCCTTGCTAATCTCTCCCCTGTGTTTTTATATTTTGGCTTTGTGATCTTTTTTTTATTAAGGTAACTAATTGTTCAGTATGATTTTTTAATTCATGGAGAAAAGTTTAGTCTGAACTAATCTGTTCCATGACAGTATTTTTCTGCTGAATGTTCTTTGGTACGTTTTGTTGTTCTTTCCTATGGTTTTCTTATATTTTTATATCAGTGTTGTGTCTGCTCTGTTTTTATTACTCAGGATTTCCTTGGCTGGGCTATTTGAAGAAAGTTTCTTCACGTAGTAAATTTTTGCTGATGTTTTCTGAAATTGCTAACCCTGCCTGGTTTCTGCTACAATTAATCCTCTTTGATTTCTGTGTGGATCTTAACCACTTTTGGCAATCCTTATTTTTTTGGAGCCTGGGGATCATATCTATGTCCTAGTTTCATTATAATAGAGTTTACTGGTGGTTTTTCCAGAAATTGCTATCTCACAATGTCACGTTCATACTCGAAGTTGAGTAGATTCTCTTAATGACTATGTTAAATTAGCTCTTTAATAGTATATAAAGTAGAGGTTCTTAACTAATTAAATTAAAATTTAAAACCCCCTCCTTTTTACACAAATATCACTCAGAGGTAGATAAGTAGTCTTAGAGATTCTCAATTATATTTTCTGTAGGCTGTATGAAAATGCGGTTTTGTAAATATTTTGTTTCGTGATTTTGATAAAAAAGATATTCCCAAGTGTGTTACCTATCCACCACCCAAAATACCAAATATTCTTCACTATCAGAATACCTGACTTATTTCATATACCTAGTTTCCGGAAACACCACCTCTACATACCCATGCTGGAGTAAAGAAGAGAAAACCGACAAACTGATGAAACGAGGTAAATTTTACCACAGAAGGTAAGCAAAGGGGCAAAAAAAGAATACTAACCAAGTGATGGAAAAAGTAATGGAAAAGTGAGTGGAACATTGTGAGCGGAGTTATTTCATGTTATCCTTCTAGTTATCAAGTGCTAAATAACAGAAGAGGTTAGAGCCACTTAGGAGAGAATAATCCGGAAAAGAATTAAGAAGGTCGGCAATAGTTTCCAGCTTTTCTGTGGGGTGACTTACCTTTTCCAAAACTTTGGCAATTCGGGTGCCAATCTGTTCAAGTGACTGTTGTGGATATTGGTCTTTGCCAAGATTTTGCAATACCTGGAATAGGGAGGAAGATGGTAGATTAGAAGAATGAAAATGAGGCAGGATCTAGATGATATTGCTGATGCTGAGTTGGGCACCACACCACAAAAGGAAATTGTTTCTCTGGGATACATGCCGTGGTCCTGTTGAAAGGTAGTCTGTGGAAGACACATTTAAGGCCGTTTTACCATCGCCTCTCCCATTTACCAAAATTACAGAATATAAAACACATGCATTATAGCAACATTAGAAAATTGAGTAGATAAAGAAAATAAAACCTATTTGTAATCCTGTTACTGGGACATATAAAGTTGTTAATAAACAACTAAACAGTAGTTATTAATACCTTTAAATATGTCTTCCACATATTTTTCTATGTATACATATATTATTTTTCTCACAAAATGTGGGATTACACTATATGCTATTACCTATATTTACATATAAAATATCCTGAAAATTTCTTCATGCTAATAAGTATATTTCTACTACATCTTTCCCAATGGCATCATTGTGTACGATCTTACATCTACGCCAAAATTTATTTAACCTATCCTCTACTGTTGGACATTTGTGACATGTCTTTCTAACTCTTCTAGGTATATTCTTTGCTAGGTCTGCCTTCTTTCTCTTTCTTCTTAAAAATGTCAACAGGAGAATTAACTGCCCCAGATATTTCTCTCAGGGCCTGAAAGAATTAGGTTTGGCTGAAATTCACCTAGATGATGGCCAACTGAGAAAGGCCTTATTTTTTTTTATAAGGCCTGGCCACTTGTGCTTTCTGCTATCAGGTGCATCCTAACTGTGAGGTTAAAAAATACAGGCAGGCTGAACAAAGCTGAGCACTCACCTCTGTTAACTGACTCTCACCCGTGTAGTGCAGGCTAGCTCGGTTGGAAACTCCATGCAAGTGGTCCAGGGTATGCATACTGGTGGGGAGATTGCCATTGCAAAGGGGTTCCATCGCTGGCTGTTGTATTGGGGTGGCGAAGTCTATGTGTTCTGTGATGCTGAAAAATGGAGATTACCACATTAACTATGGAAAATTTGTGTGGGTGGGGAGAGAGAGAGCATTAATAATCAGCTGGTCATAACTTCAATATGCTATCCCCTGCCTGGGGAGGTTTTAAACCAGGTAAATTTTCTTCTACGATTTCTTCTTCCAGGGTACAGGTAGTGATGAATACCCACAACTGGTATTATCTTTTACTTTTTCTTTATGCACGGAAGCACACCAGTCACCACAGAAAATGTTACCTAGAGCTGAGACAGTAAATTTTATACAGATACAGCTATACATTGTATTTATGTATGAGATTAAGTATTTCCCTTCATGGCCCCAAAGCAGTCATTTTCCCGGTATATACAAGCTAAATGTTATAGATTATAATACGTACTGATATGACAAATTGGCATTGCCAAGTTTTACTTCCGGCTATTTAAAAAGCTTAACAGTTATTAGGCAAACATTCATTCATTCATTCATTCATTATTTATTCAGAGCCTATTACATGTCCAATACTAGGACTATAATAATTAGCAAAACATACTCAGGCTTGCTGTCATTGTGGTCCTCATCTTGTAATTCACTTATTATAGATGCGGTAAGTTATAAAAGATAAAAACATGGTGCAATGAGAATACACTACAGGAGGGTATACATTTCCTCTACACTGATAACAAGAGGGAGGTGGCTAGTGAAGGATTCCCTGAGGAAGTATTTGAGACCAGAAGGATGAGTCTGAATTGTGCAGCTGAGAAGTAGCAGTGAGAACAACAATGCGGACAAAGGAGACGCCACATATAAAGGCCCTGACGGGAGAGAGGGCAGAGTTGAAGATGGAAAGACAGGCAGAGAGCAGATCAAGAAGGGCTTTGCGGATGACTTTAAACAGCAATAAGAAGATACTAGAGTGTTTTAAGAATGAGCTGATTTTTACATTTGAAGAATTCTGAGTATGGTGGAGAGAATGTATTGAATAGAGGCAAGAGTCAACACAGCAAGAGGACCAGGAGGAAGCTACTAAATGAACCTATGTGGATACGGTGGTACTCTGGTTTAAGGAGGCAGCAATGGAGACAGAGAAAGTAGATGGTTTTGAAAAATACTCAGGGAGTAAAAGTGGTAAGAATTGATAATAAGCTCGGATTGAGGGGTAAGGGAAGAGAGTTGTTAAGGAAAACTTCCAGGTTTCTGGCCTAAGAACTGCTGCAGCTATTTACTAAAAATAGAAAGAGAAAAGCCCAACGAAACAAACGAATTTTTAGATGGAGAATGGGCAAGAAAATCATGAATTTAAATACCTAGAGCTTGGGGTGCCTGAGAGCAATCTAGAAAGAGAGGTCAGGGAGATAACTGAAAAAATGAGTTGAAGGCTTTAAAGAAAGGTCTGGTCTAGAGATTCAAATCTGGGAGCTGTCAATACATCAATGGTGACTGAGGTTCTTGCAGTAAATCAGTCTGACTAGGAGTGATTATAAAATAAGAAGTCTAAGTATTAATCTTGGGGAACCTCGCACTTAAAGGGTAGAAAAGGGGAACCCAACACTTAAAGGGTAGAAAAGCATGAGAGTGAGCGCCTCGTGAGGCAAAAGCAGTTATTGAAGAGACTATCTTGCTCAGCCTGTATCTTGGTAGGTGCTTGCAAATCTGGATTTGCTCTGGCTCCCCTACAAGTGCATGATGTCCATGAGAGGCCATGAGTTTTGTGCTACTATGAAGAGGGATCCAGCCTTCAATACAAACGAATCAAGTTATATGCGACTTCTGGACAGCTTACGAATGTGGGTGAAGGCACTGAGAAGGGGGCACACTCACTGCTTCACTATAATGGGCTGGGTCCATCTGGGGGCTGTGATCAGCAATGGTCATCCCTTAAACCACTGACTCTAGAAGGGATAACTCTTCCAACAGCTGCTGACAAAGAGGGTACCCTGAAGTCAGCTGAGGCCCAGCGGGTTCACTGGAACACAAATGCCATGAAAGAGGGAGAAGATTAGGATACTCACTCAATGTTTTTTGAAGAAACTGCGAGCCAGGTACTCACAATGGCAGTCAGCTCTACCCAGCGGAGTTTGAGGCACTCATCCGGGCTGGGCCATCCCAGACTCTGGTAGTCACGTTTTTTTCCTGGAAGGAAAGTATGTCATGAATCCACACAATTACAAAAGAACAGAACCTGATGTGCCTTATGTCCTGGTGATTACTTCATTCAGACTGGTGTGTTTGGAGGGGCTAGTCATTCTTATAGTCTTTAGAATTTCCACTTTCTGTAGATCTAACAAAAATCTTGTCATTCACAGCAATGGGAATAAAGATCATCTCTAGGCAAAGCCTTAATCTCAAAGATAAATGGTGAATTAAAAACAAATGAGTCCTTTTCTGGATTTAAGACTGAGTAACATGAAATAAGGGTTAAGATATTCTTCGATGTTAACATTCTTATCTAACTTAATTTTTACCCTTCTCTTCTACATTTTGATTTTATAAGGACAACTCCAACTTAGTCAGTAGAAATAAATATCTCTAAAGCAGGGTTTCTCAATTTGGCATTACTGACATTTGGGGCTACATAATTCTTTGCGGAGGGACCTGTCCTGTGCATTGAAGGATATTTAGCAGCATCCTTGGCCTCTACTTAGCAGATATCAGTAGCAACTTCCCCCACATTAACAATGAAAAACATCTTCAGATATTGCCAAATGTCCCCTGGGAGGCAAAATCACCCCAAATAGAGAATCATTGCTATAAAAAAAAAGCAGCAGGGTGGAAAATAATGATGCTAATGAAAGGTTACCATCCAGTTTTTTCTTAAAAGCTAGAGCAGTGAAGTAGTGGGA
>RJWJ010012382.1:0-42139 GCA_004363605.1 Indri indri
AATATTTAGTGTGTAAATTTCATTCTAATAATAAGAACAAATAAATGATGAAAAATTATTTTTAATCATATATTTTATGCACAGATTAGGAATACGAATTGATCTGGTTTACCCAATAACTGTTACATTGAACCAAATTCTCATATTTTATGCTCAGGCATTGTAAAGGAAAGCTTGAAAAGAGAGAAGATTGTCCATGTCTTGCTTTTCAGATAGGGCTATGGCTGTTAACATCCTCCCATCCTCTAGGACATTAAGGAGAGTATTAACTGCTCTGCATCTTCGATCTCACAAATTAGAGGATTATGTTGATGGTGACTATTTTCTATTTAGAGAAGTTTTTTTTTTTTTGTAAAAAGAATGATCTTTTTCTGATTAATAATTCCTTCAGTGATATCTATGTTCTCCCTAGACTGCAACTTCATGGATGAATAACTGATTCACCATGATACCAAACAACTTTTTGATAGCTTGAGTTTATTTATTTACTTTTTAAAGACCAATATCTTCTTTTTGCATGCTGTACTTCCTGTCACTTTGATTAAAGCACTTTTTTGATATTTTCCTGTGATGTACAATCAGCCCAATTCGTCTTTGTTCAAGGTATCTTTGTTTAAAAGACCTTGTCTCTAGGCTCACTTTGCTTCCCCTTTCCAATTCTTACGGACAACTGGACTTAACTAACCTAGTCACTCCCAGCCCTCACTTCTATTAATCAGCATACATATAAGACGATGGAGTCCAAACACTGATTTAATAAAGATGAGGTGTTGGATGTCACTTATGGAATTTACAAAAAGGAGGTACCCATTTCTTCTTTCAACAAATATTTGTTGAATCGTAATATGCAGAGAATGCTATTCTCTGTGCTGTGAGATATTATAGAATGTAAAAGACCCAGGCCACAAAAGTATGTAAATGAATGTTGCTAACTTCATTTTGTCAAGTAATTTTGGTGTGGGAAATAACCAGTGGGAAAGCAAGTAGGGAAAGAAAAACAAGTAGAAAAACTCTGAACATATGTTCAACACAGCAGGAGGCAGCATTAGAGACCTGGGATCTGACTCGTAAAAGCAAAGTGTGTAGTAGCCTACACATTGAAAAGAACCCCAGATGAGAAAAGATTGTACTTTGTGGCAGAGGCACTACAGGGAGACCTAGATGAGACCAGGAGTACATTCCTTGTGGAACCACAGAGAAGAATTTAGGGTTAGGAAGTCCATTCGCAGATGACATGTCCAGGAGCGATACTGAGCCACCACCTTGGGCATTTGTGGAGGGCTGTGTTTCTGTGGGCAGCTTATAAAGTTCTGAATGTTCAACTCATTGCCTTTTTATTTAGTATCTTTTGTGCAGAAAATTATTTACACTGCAGTCTCGGTGTTATCCCATCTTTTAGAGCCAGCTCTTTATTAGGTTATGGTAATTGTATAAACACTTAAAATTAACAACCAGCTAGAACTATTTTTAGGATTTCTTTACTTTTAATTGAATCTAACATCAATGTTATAAAATTCATAAGAATAAAATAACATTTATTTTGCTAGTAAAATGGACTTTCAAATGCTTTTAAGTCCCTTGGGGACTAAAGTTCAATAAGAATTGAAGTCATGTTGTACCATGTGCCGGATAGGGCTGAACACCATGCGGAGGGTGTGCCAGTGTTCTGTACCAGTGAAGTCAGGTAGTAGAAGAAACACTTACATACTCTTCAGTAAGAGAACTATTGGGCTGCCATTCAGAATGCAGTTCTTTGCGGCCACACAGCAATGCAATTCTAGGTCATTAGACAAGTTAAGTTCCGAAAAGGATTTTGCAAGAATCAAATCACATGTGAGCTGGGTCAAAAATCAGGAGGTTGCTGTCTAGGTGAAGAATGTGGCAAAAATAAGGTCTGAATAGAAGCAAATTGAGAGTCAGCAGTTTCCACTCTTGGAGGAGAAAGTCCAAAAGATAAGCCAAGAAATGCTTTCTATGTTGCACCATGGGGATAAAATGATGATTTGTCATATTGCTTACTAAGTTAAAAAAAAAAAAAGGAAGCCCTTTGACCAGGGTCATGGGACCTATCAAAGGTGTTACCAGATTAAGTGACATTACTGGGTGACCCATTGCTCTGAGTTTTTTCTTGACCCACTCCGTTTAAATTAACATCTCCTTTCTCTGTATTGTATTTTATTTATAGTGGTTATTGCTATCTGAAGATGATTGGGCTATTCACTTGTTGACTTGTTTATCATTTGTATCCTCCTCTTTGAAGCTGAGTTGGGCAAGAGCAAGGACTTTGTCCTGGTCACCAAGCATCTCCAGCTTGTGAATAGTGACTGATACATTGTAGCATTCAACTGTTAAATGAATGAATAAGTGAAATGAAAATTTTGCAGTAACAGTCTTGTCACACCATCACTGTTGCACAGTGTACACAATGAATGGCAATGTAAGACGCTATTGTTGATTAAAGCTCAGATGCTTTCAGCAGACAGAGAGCTTGGGAGCAGAGCAAGCTCTGATAACAGCACTTGTTGTTTGTGGGTGTGTACAGTGAATTTTAATTCACCTTGTTTATATAAGAAGGGTAATATTAAATATAATTTTGGCATAGGCTTTACAAAATAACAGCTTTAATATATTGATACATTAGTATTTTGGGCTGTTGTTTCTTTTCTCCCAAAAGAGAATTCGGTTAGAGTTAGGGTCAGGTTGTCCCACAATGTTTGACAGAAGGGTGCTTGAATTCCATGAGACCAATTTTTAGAAACAGTAGCTTGAGTTATTTTCTTCCCTACTGCAGTTACCATGGAATTGATATAAAAACTTGGATATTTCTATATTACTCATTTTAAAAATGTGTTCAACGTTACGGAATTATTTGGGTCTTAAAAGTATTTCGCAACCAATCTCATTTGTTCTGTCAACTCCTGAATCACCTTCAAGCAATTTAACTCCTTAAATTGGAACTGATATTTTATATCTAACCTGTTATAGACAAGATATAAATTGCATGAGGGCAAGGACATATTCTGCTTCATTCCCTGCCCAGCCCTCAGTGACATGGTGAATGCATAACAACAACAACAATTCTAATAAACGAAGGAGAAGTTAGTGGGCTATTTCAGACATCACTTCCTGGAGTATCTGTGTTTTGGTGGGGTTCAGAGTCTGGTTCTTGACTTTGCACCTTGAGAAATTAGTTTTTATTAGTTTTTAAAAAATGGGATCCTAAACTTTTAAAAATTTTGACTTTATTTTTTTTCATATATTTTCAACAGTAAACCATTGCAAAAAGACATATCTCAGTGTTCCCTTTCTCCCTCATTCTCCAGCCCATGACGAGCTTCACCACAGTCATCCTTAAGAGATGAGAAATCTCACCTTGCTTAGCTCTTCCGGTACTTAACTCCTTTTTTCTAAATACTATACAATATAGCTTTATTTTTATTGTTAATCTTAAACATTATCCAACTCCATCACAGTTTGTTGATAAATCCATAGTCAGTGTTCTCATTATTATGACTAATGTAAATACTATTCACTGCTGAGCCAAGTAGCACACTGTATTTATATTATATTCTTCTCATATCGTCTTTTCTTGGAATTAATAACTGAAAATTTTTCTTGCAGTTTCCCTGGTTTATCTTGAAATTATGGCTGAGTCACCATATACCTTCTAATAACTATATAAAATATTGCCTCATTCAAATTTCCGTACGGTCAATCTTCCTGAAAATCTATCCATTTCTTCTTCATCTTTATTTCCTCTGGAAACATCCCTCTTAGAGGCTTTGTTAAATCTGAAACGACTCTTCTCTGTGTGAAGGTTTCTGCCCAACTGTAGTCTTGACACTCTGTGATCTCTTGGTAATCCCTTTTGCCTCTCTTAAGTTTGGATCCTCTGTTTCCTGATCCTAAGTTTTCCTCTTTCTTGATTTTTTCCCATTATGGATGGAACATATCATTAGTTTCTAGAGAAACAGAGTACAAAGGTAATTTTTTTAAGAGACAGCATTTCATAAAATGTCCTTATTTTATTGTTAGGTATGGTGATAGTGTGATTGGATGTAGACTACTAGAATGGATATCATTACATGAAGAATTTGAAATGCATTGTGCCACTGTCTTCTAGCTCTCTATGTGGCTATTTATTTTTGATCTTTTAATGTACTCCCTTCTTCTCTCTGGAGGGTCTCCTCTTTGTTCCTGCTTTTTCTACTTTTTTCATTGGTAGCTCTAGGCACTTGGTAATGAATCTTTTCAATATGGAGACGTACATCCCTCAGAGTGAGGGATTTTCTGATTTTCTGTATGGAACTCCTGTTAGTCAGATGTTGGGCCTTTTTGCTTAGTTTTTTTTTTTTTTTCTTTCATCTTTTCTCTCCTATTGGTTATCTCCTTATATTTTTGATCTTCCAACTCTTTTGTTGAATTTTTATTCTCTAATATCTACTCCTCATTTCATGAATGTTTCTTTTTATGCATTTTAATTTTGTTCCATGGGTTCAGTATCTCTTTTATCTCTCCAGGGATATTAATTACAGTGTTTTTCTGCTCCTTAAATTTGTTACAGTTCTTTTCTCATTTTAATTTTAGAAGTTTTCTGTGATCTTTGCTTTTTTTTTTTTTTTCTATTTAAGATCAAAACCCTAAAAAACAAATAGGAAGTTCTATGGGTGTGGGCTGCACTTTTACTCTGTTTTACCTCCTGTGGTTACGATGACTGGCCAGTCAGCTTCTATGTTATAAAACCTCCAAATGCCTGTATTCCCACTGGAGTTTTTTCTGAGGCAGTACATTCTCTTTTAAACCTACCTAGGACTTATTAGCCTGGCTACCAGCTTTCTGGAATTTGGTGGAAAAGGAAGTCTCAGGGACCACAGTTCGGTTAGATTAATTCCTTTTCCCCCCAATATACTACTTTGTTTTTTGTTGTTTTTTTTGTTTTTGTTTTTTTGGTGCCTTTTGCCTGCAGGTGAGATGGAAGTGGGGTACGGTCATCTGAAGGGGCTCAGAGTGAGTAAGGACCAGGGATGTGGAGCTAAGTACTCCCCAAGCAGCTTTTCAAATACTCTTCTTGATTTCTTCAAATTGTTCTTTGGAATCCCAATTCCTGAGCCTTTTCAGCATTTTAGGGGCCAAATATAATAATGTATCCATCTGTAAGATCTTACACCCCTTCATGCTTCTAAGTTATTTATTATTCCTACATTGACTTCAGTCTTCAAACACTGTAGCTTGAGATTATAGATGCCTATTAATTTTTCAAAAATGTATTCAATTTGTTTGTTTTTATTTATTTATTTTTGTTCTATTTTCCTAGGGGTTGGCTTTTGAGAGGAGAGGGGTGGAAATGTCTTTAAATTTCATCAATTTAAAATCACAAATCTGGTGATCAGATTTTGAGGGATAGATTCTCATTATAACAAAACTTGTCAACAATTTATTTTTCAAACAGAAAAACAATGTGTTAATTCATATTTGGAAATATTATCACCAAGCAAATTAGGATATTCCTTTTGGTTGCTGAAAATAGTCTTGTGCTACTGGGAAAGTCAACTTAAAAAAAACAAATAAAGATCTGAACATTTCTGGTGAGTGTTGAGTCAGAGTAGAGAAAGTAAATGATCTTTATGGTTAACGTTATCACATTATCCTATTCTGATGCCACATTCCCCATAAGCAGGTGCCTGCCAAGATAAACAGAATGCTTACATCGGGCAGCCAGGAATTACCACTAAACAGTTCTGGTAATACACAGACAATTTTCCATTCTTCTTTCTCTATTCTTCATGAAGAATACTGATATCTGTTATTAGAACAATACATTTTACAATTATTTGAGTGAGAAAGGAACATCTATTGAGTGCCCACTCTGTATCATATATATAATACTATGTATCTTTTCATTAATATTTCATTATTCTTCATCATATATTAGTTACAGTTTAAACTTATGTCTTCTTTAAGCAGACTTTGGGGAAGAACCAGCTTTCTTAATGAAATTTAAGGAATTCCCATTATTTGCTTGAATCATTTCCCGGGAAGAGTTTCACGTGTGGCTAACTACATACATCTTACAATGATTTCTGTAGCTTTTATTTTAATTGTTGGTTATTTCTGGCTTTGATCATAATTCTGTGCATAAATCTTTTGTTGACCCATGCCATATATTGATTACATACTCGCTATTTATACACAATCTTCATTATTTATTTTCCCATAAGGAACATGAAGTCTTTGTATTTGAAAGGGTCTTCAAAAGGCAGATCAGAGTCCAAAACTTAGTATTAAGTCCTCATACTTGTGGTGAAAAATCAAAAAAAATAAATGAAGAAATAAATAAATAAAAATAAATAAATAAAAAGAGGGAGAAAGAGAGAAAGAGAGAAAAGAAAACAAAATACACATATATGCATATAACAAAAAATACATTTTCACATCACTACACATTCTTATACTTCCTGGCAAGCACTGCAGCGACTATGAAGCATTTTTCAGCGGCTGGATGCTCCCCTGCATTTCACACCTGCTCCCGAGGTGAGCCAGATTGGCAGGAAGAGAAGATCGTACCTATTCCAAAGTGTTATTCTTTAGCCAATCAGCAGAGCAACAAACCTTCAGTGTGAGCTTGAACCCCAGATGCCCGCTGGATGTTCATCCCCGTGTTAAAAAAAGATTTGGTGAAAATGGTGGCTGGTCATGAGCCCAGCAAGCATGGAGAGGAAGAATGGTACGTTATTCAGTTCTAGACATTTTACACATACAGGACTTGCCCAATACGGGATGCTGACCTTGAATTCTCTTCTTCTGAGTATGTCTGCAATTCTAAATGCAGCCCCAGAAGACTGGAAAACTACCCACAAAGTGGTTGTTAATAAACAATGGTACATAAAAAAGTGACGGAAGTCCAAAGTGTGTAGACAGGTGTTTTGCTTCAATATTGTATTGAAATGCTGAAAAGGTGCAGGTGTTTAGCATCCACAGCTTTGCCTGTACCTGTGGGGGTGGAGTGTGTATGTGTCCATGTGAGTACACACCCTCGTGTGTGCATATGCACAACTCATGCATACGTACTTTGGAAATACTCATTTGTGCTCCTTCTGTAGTAGATAATGCTTACTAAGAACACGGTTCAACCTGAATCAATATAGTAATGATTCGTTTCTAAACATCATTCCACTGTTCCTTGATTTTCAGCAACGTCAATGACTATACTTAACAAGACACTTAATAAAGTCATGTTGGACCCATATGTTTTCGTTTTTTTCAAGTATGATTTTAATGAGATCAAGACCGTTTGGTCTCTTAGGGCAAAAAAATCCCCCCTCAGATCCTTCCGTTTAGACTGAGTTCATCTCAAAATGCAGGAAAAATGATATAAACTCAGTCTATTTCCTAAGGAGAATTGGCCAATAACTTCTTCATACATAGAAAGTGATTTTTCAATATTTAAAAAGCAGTTATCTGGATCTCACATGTCCCATAACTAAATAGAATTAGAAGACCCGATACTTTGACATAATGCAAACATTAGCGGTAAGGATAAATTGATGTGTTTTCTTTTTCATTCCAGTTTCATGTCTGGGTTTATCGCCTTGCCTTCCATTTTATTTTTTGTTTCTTTTATCTCCATCCTTTTTCTCCCTGCTCCTAGCCATCACCTCCTCTCAGTCATTTTATGGAATAAATTGTAATGTGAAGAGCATCTTCAAGAAATTATATTTTATGGTCTTAATTAAGGTAATTCAAACTTGTACTTGGCTGAAAAAGAACTGTATGCTAAATTTATGTATGTTCCCAGAGACAGAGAGAAACTATTTTTTCTCTGTCCCCTTCATGAGATGCTTGAACAAGTGAGTAACAGGTGCTGCATGCCTGGAACACAGTGTACTCTGAATATTCTCATAAGAAGTTGTTCACTCTGGGGAAAGCATTTCATTTCTAAGTCCTAGTGAACAACACCTGTGCTTGGTCAGTCACTGGAAGGATACACCCTTGGTTATTAAAAGGGATTTTATTGGGCTATGGATAGAATTGTTTCTTCAAATACTTGAGGAGGAAGATAATAAATTAAGTCTATGAAGTTGGATAATAACTGCATGTACTTTGGGACAAGATATTTCACCTGTGCTTTGAATGGAAGAAATAATGCAAGATTGAACAATACACTAAACCAGTGTATTATTCTCATCTGTACACAAATGTTTACTTTTTCTAATATGAAATGCGAAAATTTCCTGTGCCACAATGGCAACACTCATGTCGAGAGACAAAAAAATAATTGAGATATGAAGAAAGAAATACTGGTTAGTTGGATCGAGGGGAATATCTACATCTTTCTTGCATTAACCTCAGAATTAGCAGATATATCTCACAGACTTGGCCTAATAAAGATGATTTACACAGTGCTATGGATAAGAAAAGAGCTCTAGAGACAATATTTGTAAACCATAAATTACTAATACATATGTACTTATGATGAATAAATTATTTTGCAATATGATGAGCATTATCTTGCTTTGAAAAGGAAACTAAAATCTAGGTTTCTGAAGAGAATTAACTCCATCGGGCCCTTAGGGTACATATATTTTTAAGTCACTTTATTACCTAGAGTTTTAAGTATCCTAATGGCAGAAATTACGTGCTTGTCCATAGACAGCATACTCCTAACTCCCCCAGGCAGATATGTGCTATGATTTAAGCCCATGTGTGGTGACTTATAAGTTCTTCTTTTCTCCACCTCCAGCCCCACCCTGCCCTCATGTGTGTGAACCAATATCCAGTTCCAAAAGCGCAGTACTGCCGCTTATCAATTTACAGGTCGAATTATCTTATAAAAGTGAGAACTATCTTGAATTCCATCTGTGATTTCATTGTCCAAGCTAAGTATTTTATGTCTACCTGCTAGGTTTTAATTATTCTCAATGATTGCAGAATAGATTTTGAGTTGGAAATTATTGGGGAAAACTAGATGGTGTGGAGGAGTTTGTCCTAGTGACAACAGGTTAATATCTAAGAGCAGAAGTTGTGAAGATTCAAAAACTGAACACTCTAGGCCTGACCTCAATAATATTTCAGTTTATATTTTAAAATCTGTATTTCCAACAGTCTAGAGGAAATTTCTGCTTGCATATTTCCTCCCTTCTGACACTGATTTCATCTCCCTCTCAACATAGACCCGTTTCCCTGTTTATCCATTGCATTCTGTTAGGGGTGTTGTTGTTATCCTTCTAGTTTTCAGGACAAGAAGCTGGGGCTATGGGTGTCATCTTTGCTTTTGTTTCCCTCCATCTTTCTCTGTGTTTCACCTTCCATTAAGCTTTACATTCTTGCCCTTCAAAGATCATCTTGGATCTGCCCCTTCTCTGTTTGCGTGCAGTTAGCGTATTAGCTCCGCTGAGCTTTCAAAGCCCACCAGCTGTCGACCTCCATTCCACAGCACGCATTCTCTGCCTTTGCTGGGCCTCTCCTCACTGTCATTATGTTTGTGAAGGCTTGTCCTGCCTCTGGAGCTTTTGTTTTACTCTGCTCCTTGGCTGATATGTCCTTTAGGTTCCCCAGCTCTGACAATTTCCTTTTGATATCAATTCCTTTCCAACTCAGCATAGATTCTGTGGTTCAATCACCTAAGTGCTCTTTCATCAGCACCCTCAATTTCCTTCCTATTTTGTCTCTCTTTAGGTGTTATCTACTCTCAGCCATCACGATGGTAATACACAACCAAAGACGAATCTACTCAATCTTTCTACTTGTAACCATCCTTTTTCTTTGCTATTTGTCCTTGGTGCTGAACATTAAAATTCTATAATGGTGCCAAATGGCACCGCCAACTTTTATTCTGAGCCAAATGGGCCCTTGATACCACTGAATAATTGTTGCTCTTGTTTCTGGTTTCGTCTCTTTTTATTTCCTGTTGCTGCTGTTCAGATCTTTTATATCCCTCGTTGTACTGTTCATTTCACTTTCCTAACCCCATCTCTCTACCCCCTAGCAGTTGACTCTGCCAGATTCTTCAAACGAGGGAAAAGCCATCGAGAACCTTTCTCCCTGGCAGCTGGCCTCCGACCACAGAATCCATTTTTATCCATCTTCCCTCCTGTCTAACAACAGTGTCCCTGGGCCTTCTCTCTAAGGTATCAGTGATGTTTAGTTTCGTGTGTCAACTTGACTGAGCCAAGGGGTGTTCAGATTATACATTATTTCTGGGTGTGTCTGTGAGGAAGTTCCCAGATGGACTGGCTTTTCAATCAGTGGACTCAGTAAAGAAGATTGCCCTTCTCAGCATACGAGGGCAACATCCAATCCATTGAGGGTCTCAGTAGAACAAAAATTAGAAGAAGGAGGAATTTTTCCCCTTTTGCTTCCTGTAGGCCTGCTTGAGCTGGGACATCAGTCTTCTCCTATCCAGGGATTGGGATTTATACCATTACCTCCTCTGGTTCTCAGGCCTTCAGACTGGAATTATGCCACCGGCTTTCCTTGGTGTTCAGCTCACAGACAGCAGATCATGGGACTTCTCGGCCTTTATTATCAAGTGAGCCAACTCCTCACAATAAATCTCTTCCTGTTGGTTCTGTTTCTCTGGAGAATCCTGACTAGCATGACATCCTTCTGTAACAGAGTAGTCGCCCCCAGCCCCCCGCCCACCCCCCGACCATAGATATGGAAGCATAAAATTGAGAGCAGAGAATATGTAACAGAGGGAATGGATTGAAAGAAAAAAACAGAAAGAAAGAAAAAACCAGCAAAAAGATGTCTTCTGTCTCTTTAAAACTTCCCCCACTATTTTTGAGAACTGAAGCCTGTATCCCTGCCTCAGGCAAGTGGTCAGGAGAGGCAGGGAATGTCTTTTGTTCTTTGTGTTACAGGAGATAGCTCAGCTGAACTGTTGGCCCCATGCCAGGCCCTGCAGCGCCATCCCAGGCTGCTGCCAGCCAGGCTGTGATCAGGATGGGCTTCCCAGGTGGGCAGAGGTCATGGCTTTGTCTTCAGCAGAGATGGGACAATTAGAATCATTAACAACAATAGCCTAGAACTGAAGGCCCTCCCTTTAAAAGCTCTGTATTTCTGCTTATGTACAGGAAATTTGGATTTTGAGATGAGGGTCTACCATTCTTCCTCCTTTGATGGCAAAGTAATAAACTTCTCTTTTCTTCTCCTCAAACCACTTGCTCTCGTTCTTCCGATGTGGCCTCGAGGATGAGTGCCGAGCTTTTGGCAACGCTTCCCTTGTACTCTAGGATCTTGATCGTTTTGCTCCTCTTTTTGTAAACATTCCATGCCTTTTTTTTTTTCTAAATCCCTCTTCAGAGTATATTGATATGTCCAAGTCTTCCTCATGCTCAAAAGTCTTTTATCTTATGCCTACATCCTCTTCAAGCTACTTACTAATTTCTTTTTCAATTTGTGGTTAATCTGGTTGGTACAGCGGTAAAAAAGACCGTACTTACTGGCTCTTTCTCAAATTTCACACAGTCCTCAACTTATAACGATCCAGCTTCCTCTCTCATCATCCTACTAAGACTGTCTTCCCTTTAGTCACAAATGACATTCTCATCACCAAATTCTATCTTCCTGGTCACATTACTTGATTTCTCTATAGAATTTGATGCTCGATACTGTTTCTTCCAGGGATTCTAGGGTACCAATTTCTCTTGGTTTCTATCTATTTACTATCTTTCCTCCTTTCATTGGGCCCACCCATTGCATTGTAGGGTGTGTTCCCTCAGTATACAAAAGTACTCTCCTTGATACCCCTTTGTTTTCTTTGCAAAGGCCCTAAATGATCCCATCTCTATCCATAGCTTTATCTTGTCTTCTAAGCTGTATTTCCATGCACAGACGACTTCCCAATCTGCACATCCAGGGCTCTCCCCACTTCATATTCATCAGTCCATTATGACCTTTATCTTTAAAAAAAAATACATTTTCTCATATCATTTCCTCATTTAAATATCCCTGGTGTCTATAGGATCAAGTTCAAACTCTTTGGTGGGGTGTAAAGTCCATTAGGATCTGGACTCTCATCTCCTACTATTCACAGCTGCATATACTGTTCTCCAGCCATAATGGAATTCTTATCATAATCTTTCCCTATGCTGTATGTGTGCACTATTAGCTGCTCCCCTCCACCCCAGCTCAAACTCTGAAAAAAGTCTCATGACTGAGGATAAGATTGTATAATCCAGATCTTGAAAACACAAATATCAGTCTATTTTGAGATTACCTTGTTGGTGCCCTGGGGCAAGGCCACACTTTAAGAGAATCAGCTATATTTTTTTTTTTCCCCTGAAAAAGAAAAAAATGTGATAGTTGTCAAATATCCTGGAAACTTCTTCAGTATGGGGCAAGCAATGAGGTGTGTCCTAGACTGGAGGTTGGAGAAATGTCTTACTTCCCCAGAACCAGGGCTTCCAAGGGTTGGGATTAACCTAGTATTCTAGGTCAGGTTCCCACAATAGGAATTCTGATGTGAGAGGATTTTCCAGTCAGTGGTTTACTGAGTGTAAATCGGAAAGGAAACAGGAAAAGCAGGTTATGCGAGGGGGAAAAAAAGTCAAGCAAGGGTGTGATTTCAGGTGAAGTCCCAGGCTGGGCTTTATCTGGCAGGGGAACTCTGGAGTGTAAATTGCACCTGAGACATTGCCCTGCCTTGAGGCAAGGGGCCTGGGATTTTGTCTACTTGCAATAGCATTTAGTCATTGGCTACAGGCTGGGCAAGGGGGGTTAGAAAAGAGGATTCGTAAACTGCAGATACCTCCAGCTCTGCTCCAGTACCTCAAGAGCAGACCTCTGAGAAGCTGTAGGTGCGAGCAGTTAGTAGATCACAGAGCTGGGGATGGGCATATAAAACTGACAACAGAGATGTGAAGGAACAGAGGTGTGGGTATCCAATACACCTGTTACAGAAAAGCAGACGAGGTCTAGAATAACCACACAGCTTGCCCTATTCACTGCCAGCAGCGGTAGTAGCAAGCACATCAACAGAACAGAGAAGCGACAACTTTTCGAGCAGCCATCTTCTGAGGAGTAGTAAAGTCCTCTGTCCTCCAGTGGCTATGCCTAGCTTCACTAGCAAGTGATGAGACATCCCAGGACCTGGACCTCTGGGCCCCAAATAGAGGAATCACCAGTGCTCACTGGCAGCCCACTGTGCCAGAGTGGGCCAGAGACTTTCTGAGAGTCATTAGTAGTGTTAGGTAGACAGTGAGGGATTCCAGGTCTCCTAGGGACAAAAGTGGGTGCTTTGCCTTGGTGCAGTTGCCCCACCCTAATCCTCTCCATACCTGGGGGAGGAGCAAATACCCTATGAATCAGCCAAGTATTATTTAGTGCACCAGCTGCAAAACAATGCAGAGGACTCTCTAGCCAAGTAGCATAGGTACCATGGAGTCCAGAAATTGACCTAGAACAACCTGCATGCATAGTAATGCAACTCCCAACTGTCCAATCAAAGTGGTTCCATGGTGACTTCTGAACCACCAGGGAGGTCTCAATCTGGACACTATAAAATAAGATGCAGACCATAAACAAGTCCCTTTTTGCACCCTTCCTTTTGCCCTCCCATTGCTGCAACAATGGGTCCGGTCATTATCTGTGGCACATGTATCACGCTCTGTAAACCTATGTCTTGCCCTTGCTCTATAATCCTGTCTTTCTCTCCCCAATAAACCTCATTTTTGTGCTTGCCTTACTTTGGCGCGTCTGGTCATTCTTCAACCAAGAGTGCACCAAGAACCGACATTTCAGACCAAAACCTGACAGCAGCAGAACAAAAGCACAGGGACCAAGTAGGCAAGCCAGAGAGGAATGTAGATAGTAGTTCCAAAAGCATGCAGAATAGTATTGTGGGAACGTTTGAAGTAACTGAGAGGTGGAAGAGACACTCTGAAAGAGAGAAGTCAATAGACTCTCTGAAGCCAATTAAAGTTTGGGCTATATTCCTTTGATGTACTGATGAGAGACTAGAATTACAAGGCTCTACAGGCCCAATGACTATGTAGTTAATCTACTCATTATCCAAGAGATGGAGCAACAAGGGCCCATCTGTCTTCTCCTTGGGCTTCCAGACCCATGAACAATGTCCCAACTTGGATCAACTTTTTTCGAACTTTCCCTAGACTGAGTTTCTCCTTCCTCTATCTTTAAAGAATATTCAGCAACTTTTTTTTTTTTTTTACAAAATTTGCTGCACTGTATTATGGTCGTCTGTTCAGAGGTTTGTCCCAATAAACTCCTTCAGGAAAGGAGCTACCACTCTGCTCTGCTTCTCAATATTTAGCATAATATTTGGCAAGTAATACAGCCTTAATAAATATTAGTTGAGTAAAGGAAGCACCTGGAACCATAATTTTCATCCTCCTGGGGGAGGGGGGGACAAAAACTAATCTTAGAGTATGATGCAAGCTATGAAACTTCTTCCAGAAAAATGTACACACATGCAGAATCTTATATACATTAATCTAGAAGAATTTCTGAAAACAGTGAAAACAAAGAGTAATCCACATCATTACCAGAATAAAGCATGTCTTTCAAACTCAAGACTGATGGTAGAGATCCTGCAAAATTTTTAAAATCCTGCTTATGTTCTAACTCTCACAGTAAACTAATGAGAAACTTAAAATCAATCCAAGCATTAGGAATTTAGGAGCTCGCTTCAAAATTACATGCACCAACTACTTTGGAGGAAGTTCATAGGAATTGCAATTAGTGTAAAGTGAAGCACTGATGGGAACCAAAGCAAGAAAACAGAAGAGTAATGAAATGAAGAGAACTTTAACGAACAAAGGAAAACAGAAGCAGGAGCAGGCAGTCAGGCCCTGAAAATGAATGGCGGGAGAGGCATTATTTTCCCTCTGATTAGTGTTGCACCCAATGTTGCCTTATTTGACTGCTGAATGAGTCATGTCTAAGGTATTTCAGCCAGATAGAGGCAAAACCTCCTCCTTCACAGATTCTGTCTTTTCCGAGAGCCCCTGGGAGTCTCACATTCCCATTCTATTTCTCTAGTCTTAAAACAATTTTGCTTTCCGGATGTTGCTAGTGATACTGACATCATTTATTTAAATAAAGCAGACAGTTCCCAGTGCTCATGTTAATATTGCCAACTTAGAGACTGTAGTGCTACGTTGTGTTTCTACCTTTGATGAAAGTGTAAGGAAATATTTTGTATATATCAAAATTCCAGTGAGTAATTTTTGATGAGCTCAGTGTTGATTGATATTTAATGAAAGGAGTATCAATTTATAAACTTCACTTCTAATTTTGAAATATTGTAAATCTTATTCTTTCTTTTACTTTTATGAAAATGTTACATACACAAAGGAGTACACCAGGTAATTTAAGATGGACCCTAAGCTATACATGTGAGGGAGAATTAGGCAGCATTCAGACAGAATCAAATTTCATTAAGTAATTATTTAAAAGTAAATCGACAACACAATCTACCAAATAAAAACCACACTTCTCCTGGCTACAGAAACTCATTCCTTCTGTTGCACCATGACCATAAAATTTCTAAATGGGTGAAAGGAGCAGGAACTAAATAAATTTGGGTGCGAAATAATATACATTTGAAAGTTTCTTTAAACTTAAATTGAATTAAATCTGATTTTTTACTTTCAAGGTTCTCTTTTCATATGTATTTGTTTGAAGTGTATTAAAATATAAAAAATTCTGATTGTTTATGATGAAACCTATTTGATTCAAAGAGTCAAGCGTTTCTAACATTAGGATTTATCTTACAATCTATTTATCTTACAATCTAAATCTATATTTACGGTAAAAAGTTGTCCTTAAATTGATGGTGCAATGTGCTGTTAACTGATGGAGTCTTAGAATGAAGAAAACATGGTAAAATAAAATCTTGTTTAATCTTCCAAAAGCGTTTCTCCAAGATGAGGACTTTTAATTGATATTCTACAACTTCTAAGTTCTTTATTTATTTTTCTGTTTTTCATCTTCTGGGAACTAATTTATTCAGGGAGAGATTGGGCAAGGTCTTTGAGAATGGTATAAGAATAAGATATATTTGATTTTCTAATTCTGCTGGAAAGATCCGTATATTATCAGTGGCTTAATGACGGGAGATGTTCCCTTGTTACCCATTTACAAATCAGCTTTCGTAAACCTTCGTACCTTGCACCGGTTCAGTATGAAGTCTGGCTGAAGCATTCAGCCAAACACGAATGATATCAAGACCAGAGAGTTTCCTTTTAGCACCTGGTTGCACTTTTCTCCCAAATATAAATCTATTTGTGTGAGAATTGGCTAAAGGCTTTGTCTCATTAAATTGTATTCAACTGAAAGTATTTTATTAGTGATGAAAAATAAATGTTATGTCAAAGTTACTTAAAAGGTGATGGGGGAATGAAAGTCATTTCACAAAACAATGTGAAAAATGAAAAAGCTCTCTTTGATCATTGTTCATAATTGAAGGTTATTTCCATTTTCTAGGTAGTTATTTTGGCAATTAAATCTACTCAAAAGTTTTATCTCTAAAAAAATTAATTGTATGTTGAAAGTGTGAATTGGGATAATGTACTTTACAAAGGTTAAAAGAGGTTATTCCAAATGTTATTTCAGTAACATTAGATTCCTTATCGCATGTTGAAAATTTTAAGATATTAAAAGTATAAGATGCTGAAAAGTTCTCTATATGAAAAAAATGTGATTTTATTTGAATAGTAAGAATCATTCTGCATGCATATATTTATTATCCCAAATTGTTAATTTAAGTTGATGTTGTAAGGAGATAATAGTCTATGCTCTATGTATCAGGTTGTTTATATCTCCCTTGATTTAATGACTAGATTATAAATTTCTTCAGGGTACTGTCATGTTTCATATTTTTAAACAGCTTTATTAAAATATAACTAACATACAATAGACTTTATGTATTTAAAATATTCAATTTGGTAAGTTGCCCCCAAACTCACTAATGCTCTGTTCGTTTTTTTCAGTCTTTTTTTCCGTGTGTTTCATTTTGAATAGTTTCTCCAAGTTCAGTAGTCTCTTCTTGTGCCACATCTAATCTATTATAAATCCTATCCAGTGTATTTTTCATCTTATACAGTGTAGATTTCCAATTGTAAAGATGTCTAGAACATCTCTAGACATTCAATTTAGGGTCTCTTTTTTTTAATCTTCTGTGTCTCCACTTAGCATTTCAATCATATAAAATACAATCATAAATGTTTATACTTGTCTGCTAATTCCAACACCTACATCAGTTCTGGGTCAGTTTCAATTGATTGATCAAACTTCACTATTGGTTGTATTTTCCCACTTCTTGTATGCTGGTAATCTTTGACTGGATGTCAGATAGTGTGAATTTTACCTTGTTCTAACCTTGAAATCTTGATATATACATTTATGTGCGTGTGTATGTGTATATAAAATTTATATATTTTATATATATATATATATTTTTTTTTTTTTGGAAAGAGTTCTGGGCAATATTTAGTGAAAGACTACCATGTACAAGCACTTTACATATATTGAGATTCATTTCATGTTTACAACAACATCTTGAAGTAGGTATCATTACAGTTCTTTCAAAGATGAAGAAACCAAAGTATCAGAGAGGTTAAGCAACTTGCCTGAGTCACACAGCAGGTAGGTGGCAAAGCTGGGATTTGAACCCAAGTGATCTGTGTTCCTGTAAGTGCTCTTGAGTTTTATTCTGGAGCATAGTGAAGTTTATTTGAAATGATTTGACATTTTCAAGTCTTGCTTTTAGGAATTGTTAGATGGAGAGTAATGTTTACTAAGACTGATTAAGATCCTTTTGAATTTCTACCTTGTGAATTATGAAGTTTTCCAGTCTATCTGATAGGAACAGGTATCATTCCAGGCTGTGCGTGAGTCCCAGGCACTGTTTCCTCTAATCTTTTCAGATGGTTTTTCCCTAGGCTTCCATAGTTTCTTTACAAGTATGGCTGATTAGTACTATGTTGAATGCTGCTTGAGAGGAACTCTCTGCAGATTTCTGGGGCTTTTCCTCTGTGCATCTTTCTCCCCTCCAGTACTTTGTCTAGTGAACTCTGATTGCCTTGGTTTCCCCAGACTCTCAACTCTCTAACTGCATCTCAGGGAGTCTGCCAGACTCCTGCTGGGTTCCCCTTGCCTGTACTATGTCCTGGAAACCCTCTCAAAGCGGTAAGCTGCAGGCAATCATGGGCTTGCCTCTTTAGGATTACTTCCTTCCTTGTCTGACATCCAGTGTCCTGAAAACCATTGTTTCAAATATTTGATTTGATTTGGTTGTTTTAGGTGAGAGGGCAAATTCAGTCCTTGTTACTCCATCTTAGCCAGAGGTGGAAATCTACCCTTCCATATCATACACACAGTCACTGTGTATAAATAGTGTCCACACTGCTTGCTCCCTGTACTAAACCTCTGTCCCAGTGTGGTCTGTGAAGGATGAAAAGTTGATGTATTATTTTGATGAGAAGAACTTTAGTGATTTTGAAATGTATTCAGAGTTTCTTTCCTATCTTCTAAATCTTTTTGCTCAATTCTCTTATTCGAAGGCAGCAAATCTCCTTTAGAGTAATAGCAGAAGAATTTGTTAAACCTGGCCCACTTTAGGACATGGTTTCATGGGTCATCCATAGACTTTTTCAAAGAACATGAGAACTACTACTGGAAGGAGAAAAAAACATTTTTGAAAATAAATTGGAAAACATTTCAGTCATTTTTAAAATGGGCATTTTCTGCAAATCATTTCCCTTTGCCACATACAAAAGATATCTCTTTAATATGCTGCTTGTTCCTGAGAATCACGGTTAAAGGATACAAAAAGTATTTTTTCTCAAGAGTGGTTAAGTGTGGCTTCTAGGGTTTGATAATAAAAGCAGGACTATTCATGCATAATAGAATCAGAGCACAAGAGAACTCGGGCTTTTTTTTTAAGCCTGCCTTCCTTTGCTATTCTGGACAGGTGTTTCTATAGTGCAATTTAAGCTACAAAAATGGCTCATAATTGCCAACACCTAATTTAACATTCTGAAGCTAATCATAAAACAACCTCCCCTTTCACAGGAGAGACAAAGTCTCAGCTGGGCTTTAAATCCTGATTATATGACAAGGTTCCAATTGAAATTTTAGCTATCAACCAAGTGACCTTCAATGACCACAAGCTGGGAAGCTTGGTAACTAATCTAAACAGATCTCTAGGCAAAACCCCCGCCCCAGAGTTGGTTTCCAGACTCTTGCATTATTCACCTCATGAAAAAAGACAAGCAGAATATGAAAAGCAAATGATTGTAGCAACCTTCAACCCTCAATTCTTGAAAGGCCAACAGCAAGCTGTGAAAATATTCCCATGACCCTACTTCCTGTGTAGGAGCTTAGGACACTGATAAAATGTTTGTGTTGTCAGCCCACATGGAATAGTTAGTAGTGTCTTCAGCCTTTAAGAAGTGTTATTTTGAAGAATGTTGCTCACATTAAAAGAAATCTTACATACATAGCTACTTGCAGATCATAATAAAGTCATGCTTAGTTTTTTTTACTTCCCATAATCTTTTTCAGCAACTAACTCCTTTCAAGGGAAGCTTAACTGTTAATCTTTTTTTTTTAATTTCAAAGTACTAATATTATGGGGGTACAAACGTTTTTGGTTACATGGATCACTTTTGTAATACCGAAGGCAGGTGAAAAGTTTTTCTTTGTAACAAAATTCTTCTGTGACAAAATTTTAGTTTATTAATATCTTTACATGACTTCTTTTCCAACTTAACTAATTAAAAAAATCCTCACCTAATGACATAGGATACTTCTGGACAAGAAATACCTCATTCCTACCTTTAAATAAGATTGGTAAACACCTTGGCTCTTAACATCTAAACCATAAATTCCTTGAGGGTGATCCATTTTTTTATCCAAGTTTGTATTCTTCACAGTGATCGGCACGATGCCTTGCACAAAGCTGCCATTATTAAATATTTGTTGAATGGATGCTGTACTTTACTAATATAATGAATGAATGAATTGATTTTCACTATGGCTACGGTGATTCAGCCTCTAAGATTTCTTTTTTCCCGATTTATAACTTTGTGTCTAGGAAAGTTTGCCAAAGGCATGTGATTAGATGACACTTAATTATACATTTAACAAGGTGTTTATGCTATATTGAATTCAACAGCATTCGACAAAATAAGACCGAAAATATAGCCAGAAAAATCTATATCAAATACAGCAATATATTTGTAAATTTGACGTGAGTACACTCATCCTCTTTCCAATACGGATCTTTGCTGGCTTACAGAAAAAGATCTGTACAATAACGTTATTAGAATAAATTAGAAGAAAGGCTAAGAAAAGAGGAGAATTAAGTATGCCAACTGCAAAAGCCAACACAGTGGGTATGATTGTACATAAAAACTGGTTGTATGCTTTTTGGCATCCGAAGACAAAAAACAGGAAACACAATGTGTTACATAACTTATTAATAGAAAAGAAGAAACTTTACTACTACTTTCTCAAGGAAGGCACATTTTTCCCCCTGGTACTAAACTTGGAGCAAGTTCTCATGTGGGACTTAGGTAGGGAACATTGAGTAATTTAACGGACAATGTCCTTATACCAATTTCACAGCAAATACAGAAATAGGCCTCATGTGGCTCTTTCTTATAAAGGCCTTCAACAAAAGTCGAAAGCATAATATTAAAACATCAGGGAGGAAAATAGTTCTGTGAGGAACCCAACAAATGTGCCAGAATGGTTCCATTGCAATCCAAGGGTAGAACTCAGAATGCTGGGAGGCATGAAATGCTGAGACCGGTTCTTGCTTGATACTTCCCATTTGGTAGGTGCTGGACTGCAGCAAATTGCTCAAGGTAACCCTCAGGTGAGGACCTTGGTTGAGGTTTTATGTTTACAATTAAGAATAGTAAAATTTAGAATCCACGTGAACTGGTGAAAGGCCAATCTATAATGAAAAAGTTCAGAACCCTAACCAGTATTGTGGACTGAGTCTCCTCACTCCACAGACAGTGGAATGTGAGGGTGCTATCCAATACAGCTGAGCTTCTCACACTTTTCCTTCAAGGTACTCCTAATGGTAAAGTCAATTTAAACTCTTGCTATCAGGATTTGGGATAACTTTCCAAAGATCTGTGCCATAAGTTGACGACTTCTTTAAAATTTCAATTTGAGATTTCAAAATGCACACACATTGCATAAAATGCTCATATTTGTTTTCATATAAAACTAATGTTCTTAAAATAAACTGTAAGATGAGCCTTGTATATCAATTAGCTTTGAAAGCTACTTGGCCCGCCTCTGTCAAAGGTAAATCAGATCCAATTTGAGGAGCATAGTTATAAAAACTGGCAGAGGTGGTTGTAACCTGAAAAATTGTCCACCTATGCTACTACTTATCCACTACAACTCTAAGCAAACCAAATTAATGTTCTGCGGAAAGCTGAATTCGGAGTAACATGGTTGCCCAGTGTTTGCTAGAAATTATCACTAAAGAGCAATTTAAACAATTGATGTGTTATAGAAACTTATGTGATTGTCACAGCTTGAATATCCATCAAGGGAAATAGCTTTACTTTTTTCAGACACAATACTGAATCCCTCCTCCTGATAACAGGTAAAATATACTCAGACTTTGGTCTTTTGAGGTTAAAATAATATAAAACATGTATTGTGAATTTTGTCACTCAAAACTAGTCATAATGATTAACATTAATATAGCTCCTGGTAGATGTAGGTTTTATACATATTAGCTCATTAATCCTCACATCCACCTAAGAGGTGACTACTATCATCATACCCATTTTATAAGGGTAGAATTTGAAGTACAGAGAAGTAACTTGTCAATGTCACAATGCAAGTGAATGAGCAGAGATTTGAACTAGGTGGCTTGACTGTAGAGTCTTTGTTTTAATGACTATGCTAAGCTGACCTGAGATTGTTCTATTCAGAATCTTTTGGTTCTATCAACTTGAATTACTTCAAGTCTCAATGTGGCCTAAACCTCTCACTGGAAATAGATCCGGGGCAAAGTAGTCCCAGGTGTAGGCTAAGAGAAGCAGCCACCCTTTCTCTCTTGGCATTCGGCTTTGCTTTCTCCGGTTCATTGACTTTCTCTCCCTGTTCATAGTTCTCCATGACTGCTTTACCTCGGACATAGCTCATCATGCCCTCCGCTGTGTCTCCCATGTTTCTATCATACCTGTTCTGTGTCAACTCCCACTTTAACTGGCTCAATCAGTGCTTCCCAATACACGAAGAAATCTTGGACCAGCTCCTTTTTTGCCTCAACCTACATCATACTTACTGGCCCACCTGTGTTTGGTGCCCTGATCTGGTCTGATTGGCAGTGGCTAGGAGAACTGATACCTCGTGTATGGAAAACAGGCTGCCAGTGAGGTGTTTTCCCTCAGAAAAGGATGTGCATGTTTGACAGGCTTTCTCAGACTTGGCCTGTCCAGTACAGAGTTGAAGTCAATGTTCTGTTTTTCTTTTGTACTTTCTTGAAGACCTTTGCTTGTTTAATAACCACTTGGCCTTCCTTTATTAAATATATCTTAGCAAGCCACTAAAAATTCATCTATGTTATTATCAAGAGTGGTTACATGATTTCAATGGGCATCCACAGCTTGCCCAGAACACTAAAATTCTTAATAACCTCTGGATTGCAGTGAATGAACACTTCAACGTATTTTTAAATGTTTGGGATGCTAGCATTAGTCAATGAGTTTTCATACTGGCTGACTCCCTAATACTCAGTCTTTAATTAACACACACACACACACACACAGAGCCCCAAACTCTCTTTCTTTGTTGTGCAAACATTCCCCACTTTCTAGGCAACTATGGTCTCTTGCATTCTTCCTCTCTGGTTATGTTCTCAGTTAACAGGGAACACCCTTTATATTATTATCTTACTTGGACTCTTTGTTTATCTCTGTGTCAACCATCACCAGCACACGTGGTTCCCGTCCCCCTCCCCCACCATCACTATTGATCTCAAATGCCTAGTATCGTACTAGGGTTTTGCTATCTCAGTGTTTCACATCCACTTTGGTATGTGCTAATTTAGCATAGAAATGACTGTATAATTGTAGATAGACAAATCAATCATAAGGAGATGAGTGGTTCTGTCTAATATGTATTAGAAAAATCTTTGCTTTGGAAACAATGGCTTTTATACAGTTACCTTGTTCTTGTTTTAGATGATGAAATTTTAGTTACAAACAATACGAAAAACAGACTAATGGTGCATGCTTAAATCTAAAACTGTTTTTTAGAGAATGATATACAATCATACTTTCCTTTAAACCAAAATCTCACGGTAAGAGGATTATCTTTTATTAAAAAAAATTTTTTTTTTTTTATAAAAGTCCTGGAAACTGCCAACTTGAGAGGCAAATGCTGCTTCTCTGACAGGAAGAAGAAAAACATATAAACTGATGTCATATTTCCAGCAAGAGCAATGTTTATCTCTCTAATATATTGGGAGTAAAATACTGCGTGGGAATACTGTATTTCTTTAGAAGAAGATACTCATTTTTATTGCAAACTTTCCTTAAAAGTGATCTTCTTTGTCTCTTCATTTTTAACATTTTATAGCATTAAAATTTTTTATGCAATTTTGAAAAAACAGCAAACTATAGGAACAACAACTAAAATGATACCTTGTGATATTCACTCTATTAATCACCTTGTATTGCTGCCTTGCTGGAACATTTATAAACCAATTTTATACTCTCAAGATTTCAACAGCCATAGTATTTTTATAAAACATCAGGGACATGCATTTACATTTATATATAAAAGTAATTACTTCCATAACTATATATAATTATATAATGACATAATTATATTTAGCTAATTGTACTATAAATAATATATACATCATCCTTTTTGTGATGCTGAATCTTTTTTATTCTTTCATTTACATGTTTTTACTTTAATGTTTACTGGCTTGTATGACTTAATCACTGTTTGCCAAAATACTGCAACTTCAAGGGCCTTGCTGATATTTTGTGTGGTTAAGGAAATATTTTATTCAAAATCAAAACCATGTTGGAAATTCTGGTATGTATTATAATTTTTAACAGTGAGTTAAAAATTAAGAATTTAAAATATTCTTTTATTACTATTGAAATGGAATGCTGTAAGGGAAATCTCACACATCACAGCACTAGTTTATCATAAGGTGACCCTCATTTTAATTATTTTCAGAACATGAATAAGGCATTCTAGGTGATCTTTTAAAGAGTAGGTCTAGGAAAGATGGAAAACACTTTTATAGCCTTACAGAGCAGTGGTCATTTGGAAACACATCATTAAAGACTTAATCCCAGTCACAATATGGAAAAGGCAATTCCACAGATCTTTCCAGAAGAAATACAGAAGATGTAAGGTCAGGAGAGAGAAGAGAAAGAGGTTTAAAGCAAGGAACATCTGGGATCGTTAAGAACAATCAGAGCCATAACATAAAGAAGACAAAAGGTGAATGTGTCTCACTCCGCTTCATAGCCATCTGGCTCAACAGACTTTAAATATTGAGCACATGTTTTTTCAAAGACTTCTTTTTTCTTTCTCTGAGCTCACTTACTAAAAAACTATAGTTTATACAAAGTCAACCTTTTTGTGAAATCCACATTGCTTTAGGGGTGATATATATTTGGAAAATTTTCAACTTATAATAGTCTTAATCTTTTGCTTACTAGATTTTCAATTCCAAAGACAATTTATAGTTCACTAAAATTATGCATACATTGTCATCCTATCTTTTATTTAACTAAGAAAATTTAGTAAGTTGTCATTTAAAAAGAGCAGAAGTGATTTTGAACTCCTGAGTGAATGATAAAAACAAACACATACCTGAATGTTTTCTAATATTTGGGATGAAAACTGAAAACAGAAATTTTAATTTGGGAAGGGAAAAAGCCCATTTTCCTTGGGGGAAACACCCAGATTCTTATTTCAGTAAAAATAATGGGAAGTGTGAACTAAACATATGAGAATACCCTTTTAAAAATAATTGATAGATTTATTTTAGTACAATTTTATATTTACAGAATAATTGAGCAAGATGGGAATTTTTATTAACATCTTGCACTAGTCTAGTGCATTTGTTACAATTAACAAATCGATATTGATACATTGTTATTAACTATAATACACAGTTTATATAAAACTTCACACTTTGTGTCATACAGTACTATGATTTTAACAAATGTATAATGACATGTATTCAACATGAGTTTCATATACAATAATTTCACTACTCTAAACATCCTCTGTGCTCTCCTGTTCATCTTTTCCCTCCCTCACCTGGAACTCTGAACAATCACTGATAATTTCACTGTCTCTGTAGTTTTACCTTTTCCAGAATGTCATATAGCTGGAATCACGTATTATGTAGCCTTTTCAGAGTAGCTTCTTTCACTTAGCAGTATACATGTAAGGCTCCTCTCTGTCTTTATTTGTGGCTTAATCATTCATTTCCTTTCACCACTGAAGGATTTTTTTAAATAGGCAAAATTTCCATGACCCGATATAGTACTGAAAAATAATGATATTTAAAATTATATCTTTAAATAAAATTGAATATCAAAGGTTGCCTATTTCAGATGGACAAATAGTTTTCAAAGATCCCTAAGCTCAACAAAATTCATTTTAGTCTACAAAATATATTAGCCTTATTTACATTTACCCCTATATGTTACGCTCGATTCTTTTCATTACCTATCTGTAATACTTGGCCCACCTGCCAGTGTTCGATAGACTAGTATATGCCTATTAACTGAAGGAGTTGACCAAAAATCAATACTCCATACATCCCCAAAGTCATGAGAATAGATTCTCCTCTTCCCTGTCCCTCCAAATTGCTCCCTCCTCTCCCTTGCACACTCCTGACTTACATGTAAATAATTTAATTTATCAGAAAAATTTGGGGGGGCTAAATAACCATGATATTGTGGGACATTTATAGGGGCTATTTTCTCTGTATCTCATCTTACATGCAGTTGATGATTATTTGTTTCTAGAGTGCTCCACAAATATAAATATCCATTACAATGAAAAAAACATGAAACCAAATTAAAAAAAAAAAGGAATGAAAAAAACTGTTTGGAATTTTTCATTGATCTGATAGCTCCTATTTATATCCTTTCTAACATGCACTCAAGCATGGTTACTTAAATAAGCATTTTTTTAAGGCAAGTGTACTTAACATAAAAAATTACTCTGACCTATAGTAAAACTAATTTTTAAAAATAATCTGTTTTTCATGTGCTTAGGGTCTAAACCACATGCAGTAGTAGATTTTGTTTTCATTAACAGGAACCAGTTACTTTTGCAAGTATTTCTTGAGCATATGTTTGAGACATCCATTGGAATGATCTGGGCAAGACTGCTTTATAGCCACAAAAGACTGAAATAAATTTAGTATACTGGAAAATATAATTGAATAGTATAATTAAAAGTTCATCTTTCTTCTAAATAATTTGCTTAAACAGAAAGACATCTTATAAAATGGCTTATGTCCAGTATTTTTGGTCTGCTCTCTTTTTCTAGGAACCATATTGATTGCAGTTTTAGAAATAAAGCTATTTAAACAAAATCAATTAAAATGATATTAAGAAGGTCATGCACATATTTATAAAAATCAAATGATCTGTTAATTAAAAAGCATAAGCCATTAGTAACATTGAAGCTGAAATTTCCATGGCAACTGTGAAAAAAATTTAACAGCACACATTTTATTTACTTTGCAAAAGAGGTAGATCCAGTAAAACAGGCTGATGACCTAATACGGGGTAGATTTGTAGTCATATGTTTGAGCTAGTAAATCCAGAAGAGGTGTCAGCAAGACTGGCAGAGAAAACACAGACTTGAAGTCAAAGCATAATCCATATTACATTGGAAAAATACATGCAATACTAAATAACCTACATCTATGCACTTTTACAAGTTTGTAAATTTCCACCTTGCTGCATTTGCAAACATCTATTATTTTTACAAATATGGAGTTACCTCCACAGTATCATACTTTTATCATTTCTTTGGGTTGATTGCTGGAAATGATGCATTCTCTTTCTCATTTTTGGCATCATTTGAGCAAATAATTCCCCTGGGGCCCACCAAGGCATCTTAAAGTCTTTCTCATCCCTCTCCCTTTTAAATTCCTTTGTATGTATTATAACTGGTGAAATAATAGTTCCATCTTCTTATTTATCCTTTTTGTCTCACTTTTCATATCATGCTGAACATCGAATTTTTGTCTTTCTACTTTACACAATTGAAAACTCTGCTTGTATTCAGATTTCATCTACCAATTCATGACAGTCAAGTGTACATGTGATCCAATGTATGTATGTCTGTAACACATTTTCAAAATGCAGTTTGTTTAATAGTAATAAAAATGAATATTAACAAATCAATGATGCTTGTATTGTGGAAAAATCATAAATATGAAGATATATAAGTTGCTCCATAGCCTGGGCTCTCAGGAGGCATATGAGTTATGGGGGAGACGATAGGAAGATAAAAGAAATTATAACAAACAATATAAGGCTATGAATAATCAGTGCTTAGAAAGCGGTGCAGACCAAGAAGCCAGAGGAGAGCAGAAGAGGGAGAAGCCATTCAGTATTCGATGATTAGGGTAAGTCCTGACAAAAGATGTGGGGTTTGGCCTGGGCATTGAAAGACAGATGAAATTTAAATATTGGGGGAAAAAAAAAGAAGAAGAAGAAGTTCCTGGCAATAAGGCAGGGTGAATGAAGGCAGAGAGAGGGTGTGAAAGTTCAAAGTATACTGGAGACTCTGAGGAGAAACGAGTAGAGAGTTCGTGGCTGGCACCAGGGACAGACAAGTTTACAAAGACAGAGCAAGACCAGATTTTGGCAGGTGTTTCAGGCTGAATAGTCCTGGTTATGGACACAAGATGATCATTTTATGGGTTTTTAGCAGGCTGATGGGTGCTCTTTGGACCAGTTAGTCTGGCAACAGTGTGTTGGCTGCTTTCCTAGGGGAAAGGTGGAGGCAGAGAGGCGAGTTAGCGGAAAGTTGGGAGGAGGAAATTGTTCGGATAGGAGCTGAGGTGGGGTTGGCCTAGCAGTGATTAGTTTTAGTGATGCTGAATTTTACGCGAACGCCAAAGTAGTCAGTTGAAGTGGAAACATCCACTTGAAAATTGTTCTAGGAGAGAGAATTTAGATGTAGAGATCATTCCAATAAACAAGTTTGAGTAAATCCTTCATGTTTTCTTAGAAGATTTAAAATTAAGCCAGCGAAGGGAATGGCCATTCAAACAGGTAACAGTTTTAAGAGAGATAAAGTACAAAGAGTGAGAAGTGGAGAGACCACTGAAGATTGAATGTTAGGGAACACTGTCTCCTCTGGAGGAAGAGGAATCATGAAGGTAAATACAGATGTTAGAGAAGTGGGAGAACCAGAAGGATGCAGCCTTGTAAAAGCCTAGGGAGAGTGAGGTTGATCAACCCAGTTTGTACCAATGTCCACCTCTAGGAGACCGAGGTAGCACATTTGTTCAGTCATGATTTTTCACTACGTATTTCACACATCTCTAGGAAATGCTCCACGTAACTGAATATTCTCCTTCTGTGCCAACAAGTATCAACACACCCTGCGAACTCTTGCAGAGTGATTTACAACGTGCATAAGATCTCGAAAACTTGTTTTCGTTATGCTTGTGGATACACGTCAGTCAAGACATTCAAAAGCCTATCACAATGACATGAAAAACTCTAGAGCCAAGTTTTTTCTCTTTCCTATGTTGCTAATTCCAGAAGTTAGCTATTAATCACAGAGCATACAATAAAACAAGATCAAATCTTTTTAATCCCTAAGTCCAAAATGAGTAAAAATTGGTTGAGGCAACTTTCACTCAGTGTGTGCCCTGATGTAGACATTGCTCTGATAAAAGGGTAAGAAATCCGTTCAGCGTGCACAAAGAAATTGCCTTTGGCACACTAGATTGATGCACCTGTGCATACTAGCATGGAGGGAAAAGGTAGAAAAACAAAGCAGATTTGGATTCTGATGTATGGGAAATTGTGCAAAATGATTACTAAGTGGAGCCTGTTCATTGGGCCCAGAATAGTAACCACTGTAATAAGCCGTCAGCCTTTGGAGTGTAATGTACAATACTAGCCAAGGGGCAGTTGCTGCTTGGAATAATGTATTCATCCCTTGGGTTAAAGGTAAGAGGGAAAAAATTGCTGAGGTCAAATTACCATCACCTTGTCCCAGTGACTTAGAATACTAGATGAGGGTTGTTCCCGGGCATCTCTTCTGCTAATGTTGCTGAATCCAGATGAGAACTTGGGAGACCTGTTACATAACTGAAGCTGGCAGAGCCCTGCTTGGGAGACTCCTGGGTCAGTTCCAGTCCTTCTGCCTCTGCTTTAGCTGTGTGATCCTGAGCAAGTCGCAGAACCTGTTTTGCCTTGGCTTTCTTGGGAAAGGAAGAGAGAAGATCCTTCTGTCGATTCCAAAATAAAAAAATGGGAAGGTTCTTATAATAAGTAGAAAGCACTGGGGGGATAGACAATTTAAAAAAGTGTTGCTGAATTTAGGCAATACATACTTTCTTCTAGGTTTATTTCAGATTGGTAATTAAGAATATTTTTTTTAAAGTCTGTAAGACCTCTTCATGCAGAAATTTGCCTTTTCTAGAAAATGAAAGTGGTTCCAAACTTGGAATCGCATTTTTAGATACTGCAAGCTGGTTTCTCACCAAATTCCCTTAGCTTTCTACGGGGCCTTTTCATGTTCTTCATTTTTTTTCTTGCTGTCTTTTCTCTTTCTTTCACATTCTCCCTCAAGAGGTTCTTTGTTTTACTCAAACGACATGTAAAAAATTTGCTTTTGAGATAAATTCCAAAGAGCAGAAGTCACTGTGTAATTTCATGAAAGACAGATTCAACAGAGACTGGTCGGGGTCCAGTGAATATCACACCGGAATTGTCTGAGATTTAGTTTGTGGTCTCAGAACAGGTAGAAGGGGAATAGCAAAGTCCTGCCACATATCTAGATTTGAAAAGTTTTTTTTTCATTAGGCGATAATTACTATAATGCTGTTAGTAGAAGATGGAAATGTTAGCCTAGAATTTAATAAATTGAAGATATGAAAACTTCCAAGAAAAAAAAAACAAAACACCTGTGTAAACCTGCTAACTACAGAACGCTCATCCAAACAGGGATTCAGAAACTTTGAAGAAAGTATTAATATATTCATTCCTAAGTAGTAGGAGCTACATTCTTACAGACGAATATTGGTTGGAGAGACTTAAAATTGTGTAATTTATTGAATATTAAGCAAACCTGAATATAAGGTGATCCCATTTTCCAAAGAGAAGATTCTAAAAGGAATTTTTTTGTTTGTTTGCTAAACTGATTGTACATATCTTAGGGATGTAGTTTAAAGATCTATTTGTAAAATTTAATTACAGATGAGTCTCTGACTTATGATGGTTTCTGACTTATGATTACAGATGGTCCCTGTATGGTTTGACTTATAATTTTCTGACTTTATGGTGATGGAAAAGTGATAGGCATTTGATAGAAAACTGTACTTTAAGTTTTGAATTTTCACCTTTTTCCACCTTGGCAGACTACTCTGTACATGAGATATCCAACACTTTCTTATAAAATAGGCTTTGTGTTAGATGATTTTGCCCAACAGTAGGCTAATGGAAGTGTTCTGAGTACATTGAAGGCAGGCTAGACTAAACTATGATATTCGGTAGGTTAGATGTATTAAATTCATTTTTGACTTACAATATTTTCAAATTACAGTGGGCTTATTGGGACATAGACTCATCAAAAGTCAAGGAGTGTCTGTATTCTATTTTGCTACAGATAATTTTAAAATCACATACTATTTTAAATAAAACAATAATGAACATATGTTGCTGTTTTCTATGCTTCCATTCTGTGAAACGACTATTTTAAAACTCATCACTTGCATGAATACTTTATAATACCTGAATACAATAATAAGTATTTTCCAAAAGGTATCCTTTAGACCTTTGTATCTTTGCTATAACTGGAATACTTTTAGAGTCATCTAAATCAAAGAACTTATCACTTTTCCTTTCATATAATTTGTTGGAGATAAGGCTCTTTTATAATTTGCATGTATTCTGGTCACTGGAAATTTTACCCCAAGCCACAAATATTCTTTGGTAGTTATTATTTTGACACCTTAGTCATTACTGCTTTACATTTTAAAGTGTCATATAAAAGGTGTGTTTATATCCAAAACTTGTGATAATCGGGACATACTCCCAGAATAATTATTAATTACATGTAAGTTAATTTGCCTCTTTTAAAAGTTTAAACACATCAATGTTTTGGGTTAGTGGATCTTTCCCAAATAGAATTTTATTGTTAAAATGAGAGGATGCTACCTAATACGAAAGATTCTGTAAGATGACTTTCTTGTTTCTAAGGCACAACTTTGAAAAAATAATTCACTTTATATTTAAGTGCATATGGGATTAGTTAGTTTTTTAAATGATTGGCTCTATTAAGAGTAACATAATAAGGATAATATTCTTGAAATACCTTCTAAAGTACATATTCTCTTCCTGGTAGCCATATTCATTCCCCGTGGCCCTTCAGCTAATATTGCCATGGAGAAGTGGAGAATGAATACCCAGGGCTGAAGAAGAAGGAGCATAGAGAAACTCCTATCAGCTAAAAGAGGCAGTGGAAAGACCTCCTCCTCTAGAAGGAGCCAGAGAAAGGTAACTGCAGGAGTAAGACATGAGGACTCTCTTGCTCTCACTGTTTGGTTAGAATCCAAAGACCAAAGGACATAGAAATATTCATATAGGCCTTGGGAATCCTAGACATTATCCTGGGGAAAATGACAAGTCTTTCAGAGAAGCTGTCTCTTTGGGTCTATATTCAATATGGCACCAGTCTACAGATTAGAAAAAAAACAAGGAAGGTAAGCTTGAGGAAAGCTTCACTGAATTCTGTATACTTCAGGTGAGAATGAGAGAAAGCAACTGAGAGTTCTATGTGAAAATAAAGAAGAGCTAAAAGAATCAGAGAACCTGGGGTCAGGACGAGAGGACCGTAGCAGACAGGGATCTCATGACTCTTCACATGCCTCAGCAGCAATTCTCAGCACCATGCCCAAGGATCTAATCAACACCAGCCATAACCTAGCCCCATCATTGCCAGCTACCCAAGAAAAAGACCAGATGATGCATTGCAAAAGCACGTGGGGAAGAGCACATATACCTATGGTCCCCTCCACTACAAATCTTACGGATCCCTCTTCTCTTAGCTGCCACCTTGGCAAGGAAGGGAAAAATACATCTCTTGAGAGTAAAAGAATATCCTTGGTAGGGCTTTAAGTTTTGGATGTGCTGAATATTTATTTACCCAACATGAGCTCAATTAACTTAAAGAGACTTTTAAACAACAACAACAAAGAACAAAGTTACTCATTATTGGCAAGTTTCAATATTTTTCACCACTACCTACTGGAATGGGACCTTCTAATGAAAATGTGACCTATTTTAGAAGTAAAGAAAACACATTTGTATTTTGCATGTCTGACTTACAGTGTTTAAAAACATCAACTCAATTTATACGATGAAGTATCAGTCAGGACAGTTTAGGTTATGTTGCAGTAACAAATACCCCCAAATCTTGTTCCCTTAGAACAGCAAAGATTAATTTCTCACTCATGCTACATGCAGGAGAGTTGAGGGCCTGCTATTCCTCATAGTTACTCAGAGAGAGACCCAGATGGGACACTCCCCATCTCAAGGTTGCTGGTGTATAACTGTGATGGGAGAAAAAGAGAACATTGCTAAGTCATGCACTGAGTCTTAAACTTCTGCTTTGAAGTGATAATTTTGACAACTTTGAAAAAATAATTCACTTTATATTTAAGTGCATATGGGATTAGTTAGTTTCTTAAATGATTGGCTCTATTAAGAGTAACATAATAAGGATAATATTCTTGAAATACCTTCTAAACATTTGCTCAAATGTTATTGGCCAAAGCAAGTCACATGGTCATATCTAACATCAAGGGGCTCAAAAGTGTAATTTTGTCATAAGCCCATGAAAAGGGACAGGAATAGTTGATAAACAGTGCTACTACACTTTGTAAGTCCTTTGTAACTTTCTGGATTATTGTTGTAATGTGGAAATTACCTGACCAGGCTAGGTGTGCGAAATAGAAGAGATAGCAGTGACTTAAATTTAAACAAAATTAATGTATGGTCTACAATTTAAGCCACCATGTTCTTACATATCTTAACACAGTAGCATCTGTATTATTCAGTGTTCAGTTGAACCAAGGTCACTCACTCTAGATTAGGGGTTGGCAAACTTTTTGTGTAGAGGGCCAGATAATAAACATTTTGGGCTTTGTGGGCCATATGGTCTCTGTTGCAACTCCTCAATTCCCACTGTTGTGGTGCAAAAACAGCCATAGCTAATATGCAAATTTATTGAAGTGATGTGTTCCAATACAGCTTTATTTATGGACACTGAAATTTGAATCTCATATAATTTTCACATGTCAAAAATTATTCTTCTTTTGATTTTTTTCTAACCAGTTAAAAATATAAAAACCATTTTTAGCTTGTAGGCTATACAAAAACAGACAGTGGGCTGACTTTGGCTTCTGGGCCAAGTTTGCTGACCCTTGCTTTAGATAATATAAGTAATAAGAAATTTTATATTACTAATCGAGAACTTACAAAATTATTGGAAGGAATACAGGGACAGTTCTATTCTTGACACCCAGGAACAACTAGTAGCTCCCAGAAATACTCCGCCTTTGCATTGAGCAGGTAAAGTACCACCACAGATTCTGGAAGCTCACAAATTATGAGTCTGCTGCTAATACTGCTGACTTCAGTCCCGGGCTACTCTGCCATGATCCAGAAATATGCCACTGCTGCTCCCGGAAGCTGCTGAATCAGGAATCCACCTACCACATTGGGAAGTCGCTGCTATAGCTGCCACCTCGGCCTTGAGCCTTGCCAGCAAAACGTATGCCTAAAACTTGGCTTTTTCCTATATTTGATTCAGTTTCTAAACATTCTCACAAGAGTATGAGGGAACCTAAATCATCTTCTAGCCTCCAATGAGTCTGAAAAATGTAGTTTTTAACTTCCCAGCTGCTGCATGTTGACAGTGAGTTAGAATGAATGTTGGAAAAGGCAATTTAGGGTATTGGACACAACCTAATAATGAGGAGACTGACTCCATTAAGATGACTTCTTTGGCATTTCCAAACCTTCTGTGAGCTCTCAGGAAGGTAAAGTCTCTGTAGTAAAGTGCCAAAAATTGGTTAAAACCTAAAAATAATTGTATACATGCTTCCTTTCCAGTGGTTCTACCACCCCAAAACAATTTTTTATTCCATCCCATTGCCCTGTGAACTTCCCACAGTTTCACAAAGAGATTTGTGTAATCATGTTCATGGCAACACTGTTTGAAATAGCAACAAAAAGTGCTCAACAATAGAGAAAGGGTAAAAAATATTGTATACACATGCTATGCAGCGATTAAAAGATATGGGTGTAGACACTCACATGGACAGAGAAGCAGGACACATTGTAAACAACAAGTTAAAGAGTAGTTTATGCTTAAGTATGACCCCACTTTTTAAAAGCTATTTTTAAAAAGTATTATCTTATTGCTTTATAAATGATTTTAAATGTAATCAAAAGACAAACATGTATTTCATAGATGTGTATAAAACAGAAAGTGAATGTTCTCTAAAATCCTAATCTCCCAAGATAACTGCTGTCAATTTTTCTCTCTATGTATACAAACATTTTTCTGTACATATGCAAACTTTAGATTACATTTTTAAATAAATTTAGCTTTGTTTAAGATTTATATTTTTATTCTCAGGCATAGGACGTGTTATGTCAGGGCTGTAGTACTCAAGAATTTGTGGCACTCTGAATTTCTTTTCTTTTCTTTTTTCCTGTAAAAAAGTCAAAGGAGATCACCGATTCCTTCACAGGTATGATTTCTATGTGCTAACATAGAGGACTAACTTGTTTAATAAATTTGTGTTCAATTTTTCACAATTTTAACTTGTAAACCATTTCAAAGTCTATTGTTTTCCACAAGCAGTACAAAGTGCCACTGTTTTCAGCGCAAATATGCCTTTTAATTAACCCAGGACAGTCAAGGTACTTAGAAACATTAAACAAGAACTGATAACATATCCCTGAGAAGCATTATATTTCATTAGGCCCTCCTTTTGAACACTTGTCTAAAGTCTCAAATTTTTAGGCTTTAGACCAAATACTTTATTTCTATTGTTATAGAAAGAGAGGATCTATTAATATATAAAATAAGTGTAGGTGCTATTTCAATCAATATTTAATATTTTAATAAGAGCACCTCCAACATTGTTTCATACGAGGCATAAGGGGCCACTATTGTTATCCGTGGAATATTCCATAAAACTTACAATAAATGTATAAGTTCTGCTACTGCAACACATTTATTTTCTACTTGACCAAAATATACATAGATGAATAAGTTATGTCTAGAATTGACTACAAAACTGAAATGCTCAATAGCAATTAAATCTAGAGTAATAAGGCATGCATAGAAATCAGTTATAGCTAAACCTCACTAATTTTTAGTAAGTAGAAGAAAAAAATAGAAAATGGAAAAAGGCTAACCTACGGAATGTATTAAAGCAGTAGTTTTCAAACCATGATCTCAAGACTTTTACACTCTGAAAAATTATTGACAAAATCAAAGTAGGCTTGCTAGATAAAATATAGGATGCCCAGTTTAATTTGAATCTAAAATAAACAGTGAATAATTTTTTAGTATAAATATGTCCCAAATATTCCATACAATACACATGTACTAACAAGTGTTCATGTTTATTTGAAATTCAAATTTATCGTACATTTTATATTTTTATTTGCTAAATCTGGCAAACCCTATCCCATATTGATGTCATTTATTAGGTTGGTGTAAAAGTAATTGCAGTTTCGGACCATGAATTTTAAATCATTATAACTAGGGTCAAACACATCTTTATTAATGAAAATGGGAAACATTACAATCAACACATTTTTTGCCAACGAGAAATAAGTTTGTTTATTCCTGTAGTGTAAAAATCCGTGCTTCGAGATTTGACCAATTCTTGGAAAGCATTTTCTGCATCCTGTTGGTTGTGGAAGCATTTTCACTGCAAAAAGTTGGCGAGAGGTCAGATGAATATGGCAGATGAGGCAAAACTTCAGAGCCTAATTCATTCAAGTTTTGAAGCGCTGGTTGTGTGACGTGCAGTCGGGCGTTATCGTGGAGAAGAATTGGGCCCTCCATTGACCAATGCCAGCTGCAAGTATTGCAGTTTTCGGTGCATCTCATCGACTTGCTGAGCATACTTCTCCAATGTAATGGTTTCGCCAGGATTCAGAAAGCTGTAGTGGATCAGACTGGCAGCAGACCACCAAACAGTGACCATGACCTTTTTTTGGTGCAAGTTTGGCTTTGGGAAGTGCTTTGGAGCTTCTTCTCAGTCCAACCACTGAGTCGGTTATCATCGGTTGTCATATAAAATCCACTTTTTGTTGCACATCACAATCTGATCGAGAAATGGTTGTTGTTGCGTACAATAAGATAATATGACACTTTAGAACGACAATTTGTTTTTTTTGATTTTCAGTCAGCTCATGAGGCACCCTCTTATTGAGCTTTTCACCTTTCTAATTTGCTTCAAATACCAAACAACCGTAGAATGGTCTACCTTGCGTTCTTCTGCAACTTGTGTAGTTGTAAGAAGATCGGTTTCCATGATTGCTCTCAAATGGTCACTGTCAACTTCCAATGGCTGGCCGCTGTGCTCCTCATCTTCAAGGCCCTGGTCTCCTTTGCAAAACGTCTTGAACCTCCACTGCACTGTACGTTCGTTAGCACTTCCTGGGCCAAATGCGTTGTTGATGTTGCCAGTTGTCTCCGCTGCATTACAGCCCATTTTGAACTTGAATAAGAAAATCATTTGAATTTGCTTTTTGTCTAACATCATTTCCATAGTCTAAAATAAATATAAAATAAAGGCCGGGCATGGTGGCTCACATCTGTAATCCTAGCACTCTGGGAGGCCGAGGCGGGAAGATCGCTTGAGGTCAGGAGTTCGAGACCAACCTGAGCAAGAGCGATACCCCTGTCTCTACTAAAAATAGAAAGAAATTTGCCAGACAACTAAAGAAATATGTAGAGAAAATTAGCCAGGCATGGTGGCACATGCCTGTAGTCCCAGTTACTCAGGAGACTGAGGCAGTAGGATTACTTGAGCCCAGGAGTTTGAGGTTGCTGTGAGCTAGGCTGACACCATGGCACTCTAGCCCAGGCAAGAGAGTGAGACTCTGTCTAAAAAAATAAATAAAATAATTATAAAATAAACAGCAAGTAATAAGTCATTAGCAAAAAGAAAATAAAGTGAGAAACGTGCATTAAAATGATGTATAACATAACCACATTTATTTTAGAATGTATTCCAATATCAAAGGGCAAATTTCAACAATGCTAAAACCACAATTACTTTTGCACCAACCTAAATGTATCTGTTAGTATTTTCTTTTTCTTTTTTGGAGATAGTGTCTCACTGTGTTCCTCAAGCTGGAGTACAGTGGCATTATCATAGCTCCCTGTAACCTCAAACTCCTAGGTTCAAGTGTAGCTAGGACTATAGGTGTGCGCCACATGCCTGGCTAATTTTTTTTTCTACAGATGGAGTCTTGCTATGTTGCCCAGGTTGGTCTTGAACTGCAAGCCTCAAGTGATACTACCGCCTTCTCATCCCAAAGTGCTGGGATTACAGGTGTGAGCCACCACACCCAGCCAGTATTTTCCATATTATAAATTGAAACAGACAAATTTTAAAAAGTATTTATTAATTTGTTTTAAGGCAACAATAATAGACCTATTACATAAATAATAATTTCATGAAAAATAGCTATATTTTTCTTTAAAACAACAAGAGGATTGGCATTTTTGTACATTTTGCCCATCTCTTTAATGTATAGCTAAATAGAAGACAGCTAGATTCTCGTGCCTGTGTCTGTAGTGAGTCTGTTGTAGTATGTTTTGGTTAAAGTGTACGAAGAAAATATAATCTTGTACAGATATGTAGTTTAGAAAATGGAAGAACATTTTGATGGCTTTTCAGATAATTGTGCATAATCTTCTTTGAAGCTACACTCAAAATCTACAACTGATAGTTTCTTAAAGGTTAGTTGCAAAAAAAATCTGAAATCACGGCAGTGAATTTTTCGTACTCTACCTCATTAAAATCCATTTGTCTGTCTTGCTCTTTGAATGGGTCTTTTATCCCTGCCTGATTTTATAACATTGTGGACATTGGCCATGTGGAAAACAATTAGTTTACTGATTTATGTACTTCTTTCGAATAATCTTTATGCAACATGAAAAAAAAAATCACATTTGCTAATGTCACCACCAATCTCATTAGAGAAGTCTTAAGTATTAAGAAGGTGTCAAGCTCAGAGTGGTAAATAGAAATTTTCCAAAAATACTAATTTTTGCTTGGAAGTTCAAATTTTGTCATTGACAATGAATTCTAACAGTTGTTTCCCCTGAAGTAAGAGGCTCATTTTCATTATTTTAAATCAATCGTCTGCCAAGTACCCAAGTCTGAATAATCACAGTCAGTCATTTTCTCAAGTAGAGATGGTGTTCCGTCAAAAAAGCAGCTACTTCAGCTCGCAGCACAAAGGACGTTTCCTCAAGACAACTGTCATACTGTGGCAGACATGCTTTACATATATGTCTCATTTTCATTACACGTAATATTTTAAAAATGTGTACTCACAGATAGAGGTTTAATTAAATTAATGCTAATGAAAGAATTTTTTACGGGAAACTGGCTTTTTTCCCTATTTCTTGCAAGGGTGTGGCAGTGAAGACCACAGTGACTGCTAGCACAGTCTGGTGCAAATACCTCAATTCATGCTAACGTGACAACACCATTGCTTTTTTGCCATCAGTTCAAATGTCAACACAGTAAAAAGGCAAATGGCTTCATAGTATTATAATGAAAATAGTTTTGACTTTGTGGAGCCCTGAAAGAGTCTTGGTAAGCCCTAGAGATCTTTGGCTTTGAGAACCACTACTTTAAAAAGACAAAACAATTTTATTGACTTTAAAAATATAATGCTTTAAAGAGCAGGTAGTTATAATAAAAAATACCAAGATTTACATGTATACAATAAGTAATGGACTAAACCAACAAATGTTCTTAAACATCTGCCACCCAGATGTTTTTTCCTTTGCATAAGAAGATGCCCTTATTTTCTGTAGCACCAATTTAGTAATCTCTTTTGGTTGTGGTACCACCTTCTCATTGGCACGTCTCCCCTTGCACATCAATAATTCTGTCCACTGGCATCTATGTCCAAAATGCAGTCAACATAGATGAATACAAGGAAAACCCACAACGACTGCTTGGAGAGGTTTTGGTTTGTTTAGGGTTACACGTAATTTAATGCTAGCCACACCCCAATGCCACAGTGACATTGCTTCAGCCAAGCTTGTGGATTCATAAAGCTTATCATTCTCTTGCTTAAAAGCTTATGATGTGACCTCATTGTCCTGCTAAGGCTCAAATTCCGTAGCAAGGTGAACAAGGTTCCTCACACTTTGGCTTTGATCCAGCCTCTCCTTTAGCTTTCTTGTCAACCCTCCAACTGCACACGTGCACACACACGCACACGCACACATGCATACACAAATGCATACACACATGTGCACACACACATACACACATGCACGCACGTACACACACACATACAATTCAGTCCCACAACTTGCTATTCGCTAAACATACATTATGCTGCAAGTTTTCTGTCTCAAATATATTTCTTCCAAATTCTCATTTTCCTGGCAAATTTCTCTCCAAACAGGTCATTACTCCTAACTAATCATCTCAAAGAAACCATCCAGGAACACCTTATCAAAAATTTCACTCCTTTCATCATTTCATTTTCTTCTCCTCTGCTTTATCTTGTTTTCTTTTATTTTTAGTTGACACATAATAATTGTATACATTTATAGGGTACAGAGTGATATTTTGATATGTGTGTCCAACGAGTAATGATCAAACCAGGGTAAATAGCAGATCTATCAGCTCAAATATTTATCATTTCTTTGTGTTGTGAACATCCAAAATCTTCTCTTCTAGTTTTTTGAGAATATTTAATAAATTATAGCCAGCCATTTTCATCCTATGGTGCTGTGGAATACCAGAACTCACTCCTCCCATCCAGCTGTAATTTTGAATCCATTAACCCAGTGGTTCCCAACCTTTTTGGCATCAGGGACTGCTTTTATGGAAGACGATTTTTCCACAGACCGGGGCAGGTGGGGGAGACGGTTTCAGGATAATTCAAGTGCACTACATTTATTGTGCAAACCTTTCTGCTAATGATAATCTGTATTTGCAGCCGCTTGCCAGCACTAGCCTCACTGCCTCAGCTTCACCTCAGATCATCAGGCATTGGATTCTCATAAGGAGCGCACAACCTAGATCCCTCGCATGCGCAGTTTACAGTAGGGTGCACTCTGCTGTGAGAATCTAATGCCGCTGCAGGTCTGACCGGAGGAAAAGCGCAAGTGGGGATGCGAGCGACGGGTAGTGGCTGTAAATACAGATGAAGCTTCCCTTGCTCACCTGCTGCGCACCTTTTGTTGTGAGGCCCAGTTCCTAACAGGCCAGGGATCGTACCAGTCTGTGGCCCAGGGGTTGGGGACCACAGCATTAACCAACCTCTCCTCCTCCTCCCTTCTCCCTTGTTTCCAGCCTCTAATACCCACAATTCTACTTCCATGGACTCAACGTGTTTTTTAGCTTCCACATATGAGTTAGAGCATGTGGTATTTATCTTTCTGTGCCTGACTTATTTTGCTTAACATAATGTCTTCTAGGCTCCCACATTGCCATTGATGACAGAATGCATTCCTTTTTATGAATGAATAACATTCTATTGTGCATGTACACCGCAATTTCTTTATTCATTCATCTGTTGATGGACATTAAAGTTGATTGTATATCTTGGTTATTAGGACTAGTGTTGCGATAAACACGGGGGTGCAGGTATCCCTTTGATATATTGATTTCCTTTCCTTTGGACAAATATCCACTAGTGGGATTGCTGGATTGTATGGTAGAACAATTCTTAGTTTTTTGAGAAACCTCCACACTATTTTCCACAGTGGCTGAATGAATTAACATTCCCACCAACAGTGTATAAAGAGTCCTAGCATTTGTTATTTTTTATGTTTTTGATAATAGCTATTCTAACTTGGGTAAGATATGTCATTGTGGTTTTAATTTGCTTTTTCCTGATGATTAGTGATGCTGAGCATTTTTTCATATATTTATTGGCCATTTGTATGTTTTCTTTTGAGAAATGTCTATTCAGATCTTTTTCCCACTTTTTAATCAAATTATTATTATTATTTTTGCTGTTGAATTGTTTGGGTTCCCTTATATGTTCTAGATATTAGTCCCTTGTCAGATTAATGGTTTGCAAATATTTTCTCCCATTCTATAGGTTGTCTGTTTGCTCTGTCTATTGTTCCCCTTGCTGTGCAGAAGCTTTTCAGCTTAATATAGTCCAATTTGTCTATTTTTGTTTTTGATGTCTTAACCATAAAATCTTTGCTTAGACCAATGTGCTAAAATGTTTGCCCTATGTTTTTGTGTAGTATTGTAGTTCCTGGTCTTATGTTTAAGTTTTTATTTCATTTTGAGTTGATTTTTATATATAGTGATCTCTGCTTTATCTTTTATTTTCATATCTTATGTACTATACGTATATATTACTTATTTGTCTTGATTAATTTCTGTCTTATCCACTAGAGTATACATATCATAAGGGCAAAGATATTTGTCTGCATTCCCCACAGTGATATCTTCTGCACCTACTGGTATTCTCCCGGTATTTGTAGGTGCTCAGTAAATATTTGTTGAATGAATGAATGATTTCATATAACACCTCCTCTGTTAGCTTCCTTCACTTTAGTAAGGAAAATGTAATCATATTTTCCCCCTTCTCTATTTCCATACTACATACAGCACTATACAATTTATCACTTTGTTTTGACC
>RJWJ010012383.1:0-41766 GCA_004363605.1 Indri indri
GTGGCTGTGTAAACAATACATGAGGGCCTGGTAAGTGGTAAGTAAGTGATTGCAGGGACTGGGGAGGACAGAGGACCTCAGGGCAGTGGTGGGTATATGTGAGCCCTGTCGGAATGACAGGTACAATGTCACTGGGAGGGTCACTCAGAGAAAGGCTTCAGGCCTGGCAAGGCAGAGAGATGAAAGAAGGAGGTCACAGGTGAAGTTGTGCAATAGCCAGAGTTTGAACAAAGGCTTTCGTTTTGGAATCAGGAAGAATGGGTATAGCATGGAGTCTTTTAGGAAATGCAGTAAATGTATTGCTAGGGGACCTTTCTTCCCTCCTTGTCTCAGGGCTGTGGAGTTATCTTTCCCAAAGAGGGGCCTGCTCCAGACCAGTTGTGTGGCTGCAACTCCTCAGAGACCTGGCAGGTACATCTGTCATGGAGGAGAATCCTCGGGTGGGGCAGTACAAGAGCCCCCTGAGGACACTGCCGACGTCCAGGCTGCAGTCACTCCCCACCTCGGGCTGTGGTCGTGTCTGGTCTCCTCCCCTCAAAATAAAACTGATTAGATGATTTTGCTCTTCAAGAATGGCCTTATAAACAATAGCTTGCATTTATCGAGCGCTTACTGTATACCAGATCAATAAAAAAAGGGTAAGTGACATCATCTTATTTAACCTTAGTGTGAACTCTTGAGATAGGTACTAGATTAGTCTCCAGAGAAACAGAATCAGTTAGGATTTGGCTCATGTGATGGGGAAGGGCTGGTGAGATCTGCAGAGCTGATGTCCCAGTTCAAAGACTGGTAGGAAGCAGAATTTTCTCTTAGTCAGGAGAGAATCAGGCAATTGTTCTACTCAGACTTGAACTGATTGGACAAGGCCCACCCACATTATGGAAGGCAATCTGCTTTATGTAGTCTACTGATTTTGATGTTAATCTCCTCCAAAACACCCCCACAGAAACACCCAGAATAATGTTTGACCAAATATCTGGACACCCTGAAGCAAAGTCCAAGTGACACATAAAATCAATTATTGCAGGTACTAACTATGAGGATCAGTATCACTACTTTGTAGAGGAGGAAGAGAGGCACATATAGGTGAAGTCATGTGCCCAAGGCTACACAGCTGGTAGGTGGCAGAGCTGGAGTTTCAGCTTAGGAGCCACTGCTTGGCCTTCCTAAGCTCTGGGCTTTACTATCTCCCGCATGGAAAGGGGACTAGGTAACTACTGCTGATGTGATTTACTGGACCAAAGTGGATATCTCTGGCCTCTGAATGTCTCTGCTCCAAATGCCTGGAGTTTCCCTAGGAAGGGAAGTCTTTTTGGGGATACTATTAAGCATTTTGCTTATGGTTCTTTGTTTTCTGGGGACAGAGGGGTTGTGTGTGTCTTCCATCACCTAGTCAATCAACAAATCTGTCTGTATTTTTTTTTAATTTCAGCATATTATGGGGGTACAGATGTTTAGGTTACATATGTCGCCCTTGCCCCCCCACCAAGTCCGAGCTTCAAGCGTGTCCATCGCCCCGATGGTGCGCATCGCACTCTTTGTGTATGCGTATACCCGTCCCCTCCTCCCCCCTCCCTCCTGCCCAACATCCATTAGATGTTATTCTTATATGTGCACTTATGTGTTGATCAGTTTATCTAGGGACACTGCATCCTCACTGGGCCAAGGGATGGAGAGCTTGGTAAATAAATTCGGCGGGAGCGAGCTCCATCTGCTGTCCCAGGCTTGGTCTCCTATGCCACTATGGGGTATCCCAAGTAGCTCAAGAACAGCAAGGAGACACTGAACTCTTGGAGGAAGTAGCAGGATTCAGGAAGGACTGTTTCCTTAATATTTCCAATGGTGGGAATCTCACTGCCTCACAAAGTAGCCCATTCTATTTCTCCTCATAATGAAATCTGCTTCCTCTTACTCTAGAGTAACAGAATAAATTGTCTCTTTCTTACACCTAAGTGCCTCAGATATTTGAAAACAAGGATCATGTTCCCATCAGACTTTTCTTCTCCAGGCTAAATACTTTCAGTTCCTTCTAGCGTTCTTTTTGTCCTTTGGTTTATAGACCTTTTTTTTGGCCTTGTCCTCCTCTGGCTGTGTTCTATGCCCTCCATTTAAAATCCCAGATGTTCTAGTTCTGGTCTGACTAATGCATTAGCAGAGTAGAAATATCACCTTCAAAGTCTTGAACATTCGGTATATATTGATGCAGCCCAGTTGCATTAAATTTCTTGAAAGCAATTATTTATTATTATTTTATTTTGCACCTGCAGTCAACTTAAGTTATCTCTCACTATAGTTTGCTTCTGCACTTTTTTTTAAAATTTAAAGTTCAGAATTTTGTGTTATTATAATTCCTATTAATATATGTCTTTGTTAATTGTGACCCATATTACGATCCTGCTGTGCCATCTAACATCTGTCTGCTGATTTGTGGCTAAGTGGAAAAGGGAGAGGCGTGAAAGACTGAAGCCCTCTTAATTCCTACCGTGGTCCAGCGCCGTTCTGCTGGGAGAGGAAGGGGAACTGCAGAGCACTGGGCTATCCTGGGGAGTGGGGAATGACAGGCTTTTTAAGGTGGGGTTAGGATCCAGGCCAGGATGCCAGAAGTGAGTTCATTTCTCAAATGGAAAAAGAACACTGTGCTGCATTTTCCGTTTCCATTTTCGCTTGTGCCAAGGATCTGAGAACCAGGGAGAATCCAGTAGCTAGGAACACTGTGATCACAATGGAAAGACCTAGTGCAAAGAATCTGGTTGCTACTCAGAACTTTTGTTTGTACCCTTTATGTTTCCTTTGGGGCTCGATTTAATTTCTTTTAGACCCTTGGGCCCAGCAGCAATGGGAGATGTGGCCCTTGCCCTCAGAAAGAGGCCCGATTGGTTTGGGAAGAAGATCTGCATGTGTGAAACCACAGCAAACCATCTAGCAATGGAGATGACTTTGTGCTAAGTGGCGTGGAGTTGCCACAGGCCACAAGGGGGTCTGCGTAGGAGGATGGAGGAGATGGACAGACCCCCCAGGGAGTGTCCCAGAAGAAGTGGGAATGGAGCTGGGTTCTGAAGGATTTGGAGGGGGAAGAAAAAAAGAAAGGCTTTTCGGGCTAAGAAGGGCGTGAACAAAGTGGGTGGTGGTGACAATGACTCTGCAGAGACCAAGGGATGGAAAACAGACTGATTCTTCTCCAGGCAATGGAAAAACTCACTGGCGGGAAATACTGGGTGGCAAGGACGTTTCAAAGACCCAGTTCTTAAATCTGTCTCGGCTTCGTCATTTCTCCTACCATGAGCCAAATCCAGGCTCTCTTCTCTTTATTTCCAGATTCTTTTTTCTTTGATTAAAACTTTACAATTTATTTTAATGAAGAAATAATAATTGTGTATATTTACAGAGTACAATGTGATGTTTTGATCTATGTATACGATGTAGGAAAATTCAGTCATGCTAATTAATATATCCATCACCTTACCAACTTACCCTTTTTTGGGGTGAGAACATTGAAAATCTATTCCTTTAGCATTTTTGAAATATACGATACATTATTATTAACTGTGGCATCATGCGGTGAAACTGATCACTAGGAAGAACTTGCTCCTTCTGTCTAACTGAAACTTTGGACCCTTTGACCAACATTTCCCCTTCCCCAGCCCTCTTCCCCCTCCCTCCCCCAGCCTCTGGTGCCCACCTTTCTACTCTCTGTTTCTACCAGATCAAGTTTTTTAGACAGAACACGTAAGTGAGATCATACAACATTTGTCTTTCTGTGCCTGGCTTATTTCACTTAGCATAACATGCTCCAGTTCCATGCATGCTGTTCATGCCTTCTTCGCTGGTCTTCTTGCCTCTATCTTCCTGAATTCTCACCCAAGATACACGTTAATTTTTTTCAAACATGAGGATGAGCAAGATCCAAAGAGGCACACTAATGTGGTCCCAATTTCAAATATTCTTTCCCATCTTCACTGTTTGTTGACTCATAACTGACAGATGTTGCATCTCAGTTTTCACTTGGAATATGTAATAATTATATTAATATTGAATTAATAGTGAATACCTAATTCATATTCATGTAATGAGTAATTAATAATGAATAACAGTAGCTGACATCTACAGAGTGCTAACTAGATATGCTAGGTTTATATGGGCTAACAGCACAACCCTCTAAGTAGGTGGGTATTATCCCCATTTTATAGATGAGAAAATCAAGGCACAGAAAGGTTAAGCAAATTGCCCAAAGACACAGAGATAGTAAGTGGCGGTGCTGAGACAAGGTCCTGCCTTATTTGCTACACTCCTCACTTCATCACAGCAAATGCAGAGTCACGGTCGGAAGGGAGCAGGAGCGGAGAGAAAAGGAAAGCTTTTCTGACACTTCGTAAGTGCCACCCCTTGTGCTCAGGCGTTGCACATACATCATCAGCATTCATCCTGACCCCACCCTGAAAGACAGGTTTCACCGCAGTCTTATAAGTGAAGGAAACAGATGCTAAATGAAGCGGCTGGCGATGAGCAAGGGGTCGTCAGCTTTAAACTGAGCCTGTCTTTTCCTCAGAGTCCGTGTTTCCGTCACAAATGTGAACTGGTTCCCAAGCAGCTGGTAGAAAGAGAATGAGAATGGGCCACATGTGAGCAGAGAGAGCATGAAAACTTCCCTGACCATTAAAAAGCACAGTGTTTCAGTCCGTGTGACACAGCTGGGCACAGCTGGAAGACAGCAGTTAGGGAATCTGCAGCCAAGGTGCTGTTGATTCATGCGCGTGAGAACAGAGAGTCTGGCCTGGCTTCAAGTGTTTATGTGCGATAAATCTGAGAGAGCAGCGGACGTGGCCAACGCCAGCTACCGACTGCATCAAAGGCATCTATCCCCTTCGTACAGGGTGGCAAAGGGCCACCCCCTTGGAGTGACCTCTCTAACCTAAGCTCCCGCCCAGGTAGTAAACGCCATCTGCAGAGTCATCTCTGGATGACCAAGGTGGGCAAGAACCTAATTTCTGTGATTTCGGAAAATCTGGTTGTTCTGTTTTCTTATCCACCTCCTTCTGGGATGGGAGAGGAAATAGGCAGCGAAAGCAGAGATCAAGAGATGCTTCCCAATAGGGCATACGACTCTTTTTTTTTCTTTTTTGAGACAGGGTCTCACTCTGTTGCTCAGGCTAGAGTGCAGTGGTATCATCATAGCTCACTGCAACTTCAAACTCCTAGGCTTGAGTGATCCTCAGGCCTCAGCCTCCCGAGAAGCTGGGAATACAGGAGCATACCACCCCGCCTGGCTAATTTTTTAAAAAAAAAATTTTAGAGACAGGGTCTTGCTATTTTGCCCAGGCTGGTCTTGAGCTCCTGGCCTCAAGTGATCCTCCATTCTCAGCCTCCCGAAGTGCTGGGATTACAGGTGTGAGCTGCAACTCTTGAGGTTCTAGAGCAATGTTTCTCAAACTTTACTGTTCATCAGAATCACCTGGAGGTGATGGTCAAAATTAAGTTGTTAAACTAAATTGTTAAAACTAAGGTTGCTGGACTCCCATAGCTTCTGATTCAGCAGGTCTGGGGTGGGGTCCCCAAATCTGCATTTCTAACAAGTTCCCAGGGGATGCTGATGCTGCTGGTTTGGGGACCACACTTTGAGAAGCCCTGCTCTAAGGCCATCTCCAGTGGGCATCTGCGATGGAAGCGTCAGCCCAGCTATACTTCCTATTCTCTCCCGATCACAGTATGACCTTGTGGGGTTAACATTCCCCCCCTCTCCATTTTTAACCTTTGCACTTGCATTGAACATACCCAGGTAGACCAGGTGGGGTCTTTGCAGGAAACAGCATTCATTCCAGATGGTTCAAATGAAAAGACTTAAATATTTGGGAGGCCTAGGTGGAGGATTGCTTGAGAATAGGAGTTTGAGACCAGCCTGGGTAACATCGCGAGACCTCATTTCTACAAATAATAATAATAATAATAAAAAAATTAGGTGGATGTGGTGGCAAACACCTATAGACCCAGCTACTCGGGAGGCTGAGGCAGGAAGATCTCTTGAGCCCAAGAGTTTGAGGTTGCTGTGACCTATGATGACATCACTGCACTCCAACCTGGGCAACAGAACGAGACCCTGTTTCAAAAAAAAAAAAAAAAAAAAGTGTGAATAGGGTGGGTTCAGTGGCTCACACCTGTAATCCTAGCACTCTCTAGAAGGCTGAGGATTGCTTGAGGCCAGGAGTTCAGGACCAGCTCGAGACCCTGTTTCTACAGAAAGATAAGAAAAAATCAGCTGAGCATGGTGGTGCACACCTACAGTGCTAGTGAGGAGGCTGAGGCAGGAGGATTACTGGAGTGCTAGGATCTCACCACTACACTCCAGTCTGGGCAACAGAGGGAGATGTTGTTTTGTTTTCTTTTTTAAAAAGACTTAAATGAAGAGGCTGCTCGTGGAAGTGAGGGCAGGATGTTAAAGGAGCACACAGGGGAAGTCGAGGCACCAGAAATGAACAGAAGCAGGAAGCTGTTACCATCTCTTGGGCCGCAGAGGCAAGTGGAGGAAACAGCGTCCTGCAGGCTGTCTCCCGAGCTGCCAGAAACGCAGCACAACAAGGAGGGACCTCGCTCTTCTTCCCCGCACCAGTTGCCTCCTGGAGAGCCCCGCGGCTGAATCCAGCCGGGTGCCCGAAGGCAATGGGGGAAGTAGCTTCCAGGGATCAGCCTCCGGGCACAGACGGAGTAGAAAATGGATCTGGGGTGGGGTGGGGGGCAAATGGGGTGTAATCAGATGTCAGCAAGACCCTGCTCTCTCTTTCTGGCTACGCCCCATCCCTTAACGTGTGTTATACCTTTGCTTCCTCCAGAAGAGAGAAGAGAGACCGCATAATGCCGCAATCTCATTCCCGGCTTTTACCCTCCTCACCTACCCTCAGCCCCCATCCCAAATAGGAAGGCAGTATGTCCCCGGGCCTTCTCTGGCTCCCAGATGGCCAGGGCAGATTGGAAAAGACTCGCTGCTTCTGCAGCAGCCTTCACGGGGCTCTGACAGGAGAACTCTGAGGGGCTGGGGGCTCAGCGTGGGGTGGCTGGCGGGGAGGGGACACAGTGTTTCCAGTGATTTCCAAACCGTAAGGAACACACAGTGCTTGGCACTGGCTCAGAAAGACCTCCCTTTCCATCTACGGAACAATGAAAATGAAATCTTTTTTAATCCTTAGGAAAGAAAACAGAGAGGGAAGAAGGGGAAACGGGAGGAAGAGGAGAAGTGTTTACACTTGAGAACTGTCCCAGAGCTGACAGGCAAGGGGTTGTGTTGCTGCTGGCCCCGCTGGCGCGAGTTTGGTGTCTCTATTTACCTTTTTGTGGCTGTCAGGATATTTTTCTGAGCTACGCAGCAAGATCTTTGTGTCAGATAACCCCTTCCATGGTAAGATAATATTTGAGCATGTTTGGGGAAACTGTGGGCCAGCCAGCTGTTTTATAACCTGACATGGAAGCCAGTGGGTGGCAGATACGTTTGGAGGAAGCTCGCATAGCCTGGGGACCAGGAGGGCCGGCCTGCTCTGTGGGCTGGGAGGGCACTCGCGGGCGGGTGTCAGGCTCGCAGGAGGAGCAGGGGCTCCTGGGCAGACAGTGAACTGGCAAAGTGGTCCAGACCTTCCCCAGGTGGGCTAAAAAAAAATCCTCTTCTCAGCTAAGCTTCCAGTTCCTTTTTTTCTTGACATTAAAAACAAACAAAAAAACTGAAATCAGAGTCTGTCAAGGGATCCCTGAGCCTTGAAAAAGGGGCCCCTAGGAATTAGGGCCAAAGAGATAGAGAAATAGAGTCCCCATCATCGGATGGCCTCCTTGGTGGTTACTCATTCTCCTAGAGCTCTGCTTGCAGACATCGGCCTCACCGCCTCACTCCATGAGCCCCAGCTCTGCCCTTGAACTCACCACCCCGCCATTTCGAATGCCTCTCCCTCATACACAGTCTTCTTCCTGCCTCCTCCGACCTGGACAGCACAGAAACAGTGGAGAGGAACACAAGCTTAGGCTGTGTTTCTAGGATGCTGGCAATCGGGAAGGCAACAGCAGTCCTCTCTGGCTGGGTCCCCGGGAAGCAGTGACACTGGAGTGGTAGGAAGCCTGGCAACATTTGGGGGAGGCAGCGACTTAGTTCCTGGATCAGGGTGAGTGCTGGGGTTTGTTCTAGTTTTCTGGGGCAGCCGTTTCTACTGCCCCACAGCACCTCAGAGCTGGAAGTAGATCTAAAGAGGTCGTCTGGTCTCGGACACCTGGGATTGAGTTCACCTCGTGCCACAGTCCAACTCAGGGGGCACCTTCCCTCTCTGGGTTGCTAATTCCTGGAGCTATGACAATGAGGTTTGGCTAGATGAACCCTGAGATCCTGTCCAGCTTTGACAGTCTGTGATTCTAGGCCTGGATATTGTCTCCACAGTGTTTTATATACCCAGAGATCTCACCGGGGATTCACAGGTATGCTTTAATGAGGAAAATGGAGATTTGGGAACCCACCACATGTGGGAAATGCATCTCCCTGACACCAAGACAGCGATGATGGGGGTTGGGCCACAGGCACCACACCCTGTGATTTCCACAGAAGATCTGCTATTAGATGAGTTGGGGCCCCTTCCTCATCCCTAAACCTCATGGGCTGTGGCTTAAGTTTCCATTCAGATGCCTCCTCTTCTTCTGGCGTCCTCCTCCCTTTCTCCTGCATGAGTCTGGTCCCAGAGCCAGGGGTTATCTTGAGCCTTCCGAGCTGGCTGCATGAATCTGTCTTCTCTGTATGCTCAGATTTAAGTGAGGTGCTCAGATGGGTGGCAGAGCTAAAGGCATGGGGGACATGGGGCTGGCCCAGGGATGGCAGAAGAGACTCGAAGCTTGTGGAGGTACCATGAGGCCCTGTCTTTGGGGTCTGATGGATCCAGGGCTTAATCTGACAGCCACTGCTCATCAGCTCTGACTCAGGGCAATTCGTTCCATTTCCCCAGGCTTACATCCCCCATTGTGAGAAATGGTTCTAACCCTTTGGAAATAAAATTTCAAGGTGGCTAGGAGGGTGGCTAGGAGGATGAAATGAGAACATTCATGTAAGGCATTTCCCTCATTTCCTAGTTCCAGTTAGACATTCAGTTCATCCATTTCCTTTTCTCCTCTTTCTTTACAATGTCCAAGTGGTGATGTTTTGGGCACAAGGGACTCATGATGTGTCCTGGGGCATGCTGGCACAGTGCACAGAGCCACGACTTCCTGGCTCCCTTGGTCCCTGAAAGAAGAGACAGCCTTTCTGCAGAAAAGAGGCCAAAGGATGATTCGGAAGAGACCTTGACATACAGGAAGGGTCTTGTGACCCAGATGTGAGCACATTGTGCCCTGAGGAAAACAGAGAGGCTGAAGGCCTTTCCAGGAAGAAAAGAATTTCATGTAGCCACAAACGCACAGAGCCCAGGGCGTGGGAGGGGAGCCACGAAGATCCATCACCTGTGGAGTCGTCCTTCAGCCCACAGATTGCCAGTCTTCCATGGGCACCTGGGAGTTTCTTCTTGCACATTTCTCCTTTTCTCTCCTCTTCCCCACTTCTGGGTTCTCTCCCTGCCTGTCTCCCTAGCCCTGTTGGCCGTGCAAGTCTTTCGTGGGAGCAGGCTGTGCTAGTTCAGGTTCCTCAGTGTGGATACTGACCACACACAGACGTTCACTTGCTGATGTCGGTGGCCTCACGACATCACCTCAAGAGTTAATGTGCCAACGGAGTCTCTTCTCAGACAGGTGAGGAGGGAAGTCCAAGGAGTGAGGGGACCACTGATCCTGCTCCATTATAAAAAGCCCAGTAGCCATTTATGAGTCTCCAAAGGCTCATCTCACAAAGTAGCTTGAGGGATTTAGGCTAGACGTGAAGAAGAACATTCTAATAATGAGAGTTAAAGCCCTAGATCAGGTGAGCAAAACAAAGTTCACACCCCTTTCAACTCAGAGCATTTTCCTGAGGTAGAGAAGGAGACCCTTTTCAAAAGAAGAAGCCTCCAAGACATTTTTCTCCTCTAAGCTTCCATAAATCAGTTCAGATATGGCTGGGTCTAACGGGAGCCCAGTTCGGGGGCTGCTTGCACGCTCAGGTGGGGATTTAGTTCCCTCTGAACCTGATCCTCGTGCTCCCCAGCCCCCGCCCCATGTGGACCCAGACCCAGATTCGCAGCATGGGTTCTCTCCTGCCTGTGTTCTGCAAAAACCTGCCTTTGTTCTGTTGCCCACTCTCAGCTTTCTCTGAGAACAAAGAGGAAGTCCAGCTACAAACTGTCCTCTTGCAAAGTAATTAAGCTCACGGCATGGGGGCCGGTGCTGGGAGGGTTGGAGTCCACAATAGGTCTGCCAGGAGGGACCTGCTGGTTCTCACGTCCTTCTGTCCCCAAGTGGAGGTGGTGCTCCCACACGTGGCTGTCCAAGTGGTGACGTTTTGGGCACAAGGGACTCATGATGTGTCCTGGGTCACGCTGGCACAGTGCACAGAGTCACGACTTCCTGGCTGCATTGGTCCCTGGGATACTGCAGACTCACCCACACGTGGCAGTAGCGAGTGCTTGAGGAAGGGCTTTTTTCACTCAGAACCTATGAATCAGCTCATAAAAGAGAAGGCTGGGTTGCCAAGGGCATGCTGTGGGGGAGGAGGAGAAGAGAGGAATTAGTTATTCTTTATAGAGTTGACAGGGGCCAAAGAAGTTCTCTTTCTTCACTGAAGGAAGAGACAGAGACTGAAAAATAAATTCAAGTTGGAGCTGAGAACTGGGATCTTTCAGCACTAGGACCAAAAATAGGAAAATGGGCTGTGTGTCTTTTCTGTGGATAGTCTTCAGGATGGACCAGGATAGATATCTGAGAATCCCAGCTAAAGGCAGGAAGGTGAACTCCCCAGATGTGGGATGTGCAAGGTACTTGCCAGAAGTAACAGACCTGAAATGGTTTGGGGAGGGTGGCGGGGGGAGGAGCATGGCATCTTCTAGAATCTCTGCTACAAATTAGGAGTACTTTGGTGATATCTTCTCCAGAGGGTACAACTAGAGTCCAGACTGGTTATCAGAAGGAAGGTTTAGGCTGACTAGAAGGAAGAGCATTTTTAATAATGAAAGCTGCCTGACGGTAGAATGGACTGTTTTATTCGGGTAATAAACTTCTGATTGCAGGATTTCTGATTTAAATCAAAGATTCAAATCTTGAATCCTTTGGAGGATTTTTTCCTACATTGGAAGGATGGAATTGATGCCTGTCTAGGCTCCTTTAGAGAGCTAAGATGCCACATTTCTTATCCATTTATTTTTCTCAAAGTTAACGTGCTTAGAGCTATAGAATTCTTTTTGGTGGAAAGTTTCCTCCATTAGGCTAGAGTTTGTTCTTTAATTTATTTACCTGTCCTTTAAATGACTTTGTGTTTGGGAAGTTCTTGATCTATTGGGAAGGCAGACAAGGAAGCAGATAAATTGCACCTCTGCATGGCGAGGACTCAAATAGCATCGAGAGCTGTGGACACACAGGGGAGGGGGCGACACACAGCTCTCCCTGGGGGAAGAAGGTAAGACTTCTTAGCTGACAGCTTTCTCCCAATCTAGGTCCAGTCCAATCCATATAGCCTTATTGAATGTCTGTTGTGTGTAAAGCAACCCAAGGCCGCGGACTCCACACCCAGTCTGTGGAAAAATTGTCTTCCACAAAAATTAGGAATGGTGGGGGGTGGAGCACACAGCAGGAGGTGAGTGCTAAGTGAACACAAAGCTTCATCTGTATTTGCAGCTGCTCCCCATCGCTGGCATCACTGCCTGGGCTCTGCCTCCCCCGCCCCCTGCCTTCCCCATCTGTGGAAAAATTGTCTTCCATGAAACCTGTCCCTGGTGCCAAAAAGGTTGGAGACCACTGCTCTAGAGAGCTATTTGGACACAAGTTCATATTTGTGCCTTCAAGAGTTGTGTACCTTGGATGGGGGACACAGACAAACAAAATTTGGTCTTTAAGGAGCTTCCAGTCTTACAGCAGCCCTTCTTTCCAGGCTGTGTGTCCTCCATTCTGGCGTGGAATCTAGATCAGAGAGTAGGGGTAAATAGGGTGGCCGTTTGGAAGCAGGGTATCGAAGGGTGGCAGCAGGGAAAGCCTTTCTGTGGCTCCCCTGCTTTGCTCCAACACGTGACTGTCCAGTGATGCCATGTGGGTCTGCTGCGTCCTCATTTCTCCAGTTTGCAGCCCTGGGTGAGGTCCGCTGGATGCCAGCAGGAGGCAGGGGGCATGTTTTGTGCTCTACTTCTTCTCTGGGTGCGGCAAAAGGTAGGAAAGGAATGGGTGTGGGATGGAGAAAGATGAAGATCATCTCTTTAGCTCATGCTGCATTACTGGTACCATCGGGACCACTGAGGAACTCTAGGCAGCTTGGAGCGTACTGGTGTATCCATCAGGGCCTCGTCAGGGGACAAACTAACTGGTGTGGTTTCTAACAGAGGTAATTTAACCTGCAGAATTGTTACCTAGGGACTGAATGTGAAAAGGGAACACTGAGGCATCACAGAGCAGGAAGCAGCCCCATCTGTAGGGCTGGGGAAACACAAGAAAAGGGTTGGAATTATTAAAACTTAAAAATGTAAGAGAAGGTGTTGGTCTCCCAGAGGTAGATAATGAGGCTAGTACTTTGAGTGATGGAAAAGTGGCTGCTACTGGGATGAAGCGCAGCTGCTGGGGTATCGGGCGCAAAGTGTGGCGCAGTGACACAGCCAGGGACGGGAAGCAGGAAACGGAACAAGAAAGCCGACAGACAGGAGCAGACAGACACCTCCTCCCTTCTCCTAGACTTGCAGTCTCCCTCTAGTGTTCCCTAAGGCAGAGCTTAGCAGCTGGCAAAGCAGAAATGTGGCTTGCAGAGTCCCAGCCCAGGGATGTATGCAGCCAAGCACGGAAAGATGGGTTTGCCCCTGAAGTCATTAGCTTAACAATTGGCTCAGTTGGGCTGCTGAGGGGTGTCAGACCAAGAAATTTGCCAAAGGAAGTCAGGTTGGATTCTGAGTTAGTTGAGGTAATACCAGCTACTGAAACAAACATGAACCAAAAAATGTATATAAAGCTTAAATGCAGTAAAACTATTTTTCTAGTTTGCATAAAGCCCAATAGGGGTGTTTCTGATCACTGGGGACTCTCTCGGCGGTGATTCAGGGATTCAAGTCCTTTCCATTTTATGGCTTTGCAACTTCAATGCCTGGTTTTCAAGTTTGCATACTCTTCTGTGTCAAGACAACAAAACAAGACAGACTGTAGAGTATGTGAAGTTTTCACGCGTGTCAGGCCTAGGGTTAGCACCTGTGCCCATGTTCCACTGGCTAAAACGTGCCACCCAGCTAACTGCAAAGAGAGGCTGGGAAATGTAGTCTAGCTGTGTGCCCAGAAAGATGAGGAAAAAGAAGGGATAATCAGGCAGTTATGCCATGTGTTCAGCAGACCCTACATAGCCTTTCAGCATCCTTTCCTATGAACACTGGCTGAACTTAGCTCATGCCACAGGTGTCTGCACAGAAGAGGAGCTGAAGGATGTGGGAAAGATTGAGTTAGGAAATGTCCCAAGAAATCATGATTTGTTCTTTACTTCAATAAAACGCAGCCTTGTGTTCTCATGGTGTTTTGGTTTCGGACAGACTTCCCTTTTATTCCAATTCCATTCCTGGGAAGAAAAGAGGATAATCGAGAAGATTCTTTCCACCTTTTTTCCTTTTTTGTTTTTAATTAGAGAAGTAATTCACACCCACTGTCAAGAAGAAAAATTAAAAAAACAAAATTCCAAGAATACCTTATACGTATGTTGCAAATACGTTTCTCCCATTTTTTCCTTGTTTTTTGATTTTGTTTATGAAGTCTTCTGTATAAAATGTTTTATATTTTAATATTTTAAACTTCGTTAATTTTTTATTTCTGTTTTTCCCCTTCCCTATCCCAAAGTCGTAAACACATTCTCTCATATTTCCTTCCAATTCTTTCACGTGTATACTGTTAAGTTTCTAATCCATCTGGACTTTATTTTTGTGAATCACATGGCATAGAAGTCTGATTTTGTTAAACCTTTTAACCAGATGACTAGCTAATTGTCTATCTTTTACTTAATGTAATAGTTCTTTCCCAAGTATTTGAAATATTACTTTTATTACATCTTAATTCCTTCCTATATATGATGTATTAATTTCCTATTGGTGTTGTAACCAATTACACAGTTAGCAGCTTAAAATAACACAAAGTTATTATCTCAGGGTTCTGGAGGTGAAGGTCTCAAATGGCCTCACTCACCAGGCTAAAACCAAGGTGTTGGCAGGGCTGCATTCCTGCTGGGGGCTCTAGGGGGAATCCGTTTCTTTGCCTTCTCCAGCTGTCCACATTCCTTTGCTCATGGCCCCTTTCCTTCTTAAAGCCACCAAGGGTTGGTTGTCTTTCCCATGCTGGGTCACTCTGGAGCTTGCTCTCATGAGCAGCAAATAGTCCCCAGGGCTCTTCATCAGGTTGACTAAAGTGATGGAGAATGATAAAAGAGAGCCATCAGGTTAATTTGACCATGGAAGAGAACGTGTCTATGGCTCAGAGATATCAAGGGGTAGGGAATCAGAGGGAGGATGAGTGACTGTGTCTCTCTCAGGTTGCTCAGATCACCCCCCTGCATGGCCCCAGCTGCTGGAGCGGCAGTAGGTAGCAGGGGTGAGTTGACCTTGACTGTCTACCTGGACAACCCAGGGCCCCTTTCAGTAGCTGCCGAGTTTGGACTCTGCCAGTCTCCCACACAGCTTTGGGCAGGGGTCGTGATCCATTGGCCACACTCAAGAACACACTGCATTTACAAATGCTTGGGAGGATTTTCCAAATCTCTTTCAGCAGCTATATTTTCTAGATGGTGAGTGTCTAAAAATTGGGGAATATTGCCTGTTTCCTAACAAGAAGAGGCTTTTGTGCTCCCATCTCTGCTCCATTTCTGAAGGCCTCAATTTCACAAAACAGGACATGGGTACCTGAGAAGGAAGTGTCCTTACTTGAGCAACATTGTTCACTAATCCTGGAAGTCTTAGAACTGGGGATCCAGGGTCATTCACATTTTAGGGTACAGCTCTTTCCCTGGCCCCTCTGGGCTGCTGGGTTAAATTATGATCCATAAAAGCAATGGAGACCTATATGGCAATAGTCGTATGTAGTGTTCACGTGGGGGAAGGAGATGTGTAGGAGAAGCGGATGAGGCCCTTCGTTTTCCTAAGGCAGATAGAAGACTGCTGCTCCTCCATGAAAACTGAGGAAATACTCTAATAGGGAATTGAGCATTGGATCCATCTGTCCACTCATTTGTCTATTCATTTCTCCATCCATCTGTCCACCCATCCATTCATCCATCCATCCCTCCATATATTCATGCATGGACTTCATGAATAGTGTCTGAATAGCATGGAGTTGTGACATGCCTTCCTAAGAAATTTGGATTTAATCCTATGATCAGTGGGGAACATTGAGGATTCTTGGATGAAGACAAGATGCAGGAAGTAATTCAGGGAGAGGGAGGCAGCATAAAGATCGACCCAAAGGGCAAAGACTAGGTGTGGTCTTTTCATAGGCATTTTCACATCTCTCTTTTTCATTTGGTGCACTGAACCAGCTTCTGGCCCTGCCTGAAACGGGGTCAGACAAAAATGAGAAGGATGTAAGGATTGGCTGAAAGCCTGAGAGACCAAACTATCTGACATGATGTATTTGGTGGACTTGTCTGGAGAATAATCAGTTTGACAAATATTTGCTGGGTACACGCTTCTTAATTTTCCCTCTCACTTTTCTTCCGCTTTTCAACCCAGGGGGGCCCTGTGCTTTCTGGCAGGACCATAGGAAAGGAAGGGGCTGGGGCTGGGCACTGGGACTGTATTTTTGCACATTTCTAGCCACCCCAGTAAATTGAGCAATGTGGTCTATTCATTGCATTTTAGGTCTGAGGAGGATATAGTGTGTACAGACGAGGGGCCGGAAAAGACAGGGCTCTGTTGGGGAATAACTACTGAGGGTCAACATTAGGGATGGTGGGAAAAGAGACCTTCCTCCTCCATCTTTAATTAAACAGTCTCCTGTGCAAGTCTCTGTGTTCGAGCCATATAGGGCACATTGCTAGGGACCCTCCTTCTAGAGGATTATGGCCAGGGGTAGGGAAGGAGCAGGAGATTTAGAGTCACACAGATCTGCTTATCAGCTGTGTGACCTGGGTCCTGCTCTCCCCAAGCTCTCTGAGCCTCAGTTTCTTCAACTGGAAAATGAGGATAATAATGTCACCTGACTTGGGATTATTTTGAGGCCTAAATACAATAATGCATGTGAGAATTACTTTGTAGAATGTCAAGCATTGTTTAAAGATTGAATATGAATAATAGCAAGAATTTTCCCAATGTAATTTCTATCGTCTTTGAATGCAAGCATGTTAAGCCCCTTCCAAAATATCTGTGCTGTCCCATCTGGAAGGGCTAATGTCCAGTAGAGAAAGGATGACCCGGGCCCCTCAGTATTTACAAGTGGGGGTTGTATTCTCAGCCCATAAATCCATAAGTATATGGACGAAGCACCTGCCTTTCCAGGAATGCACATGTGTCCTGTTTTCAGACTTCATGACCCTGTATTGGTTTTTCAAATGTAACTTATTGTGCTATCATGTCTAGTTGAACTTCTCATGTTTTTTTTTTTTCTTTAAACCGTATTCAGAAAAGTGAAACACTAATCCCAAATGGTTGGAGTTAGAGGGTGTGGAAACATGGCCCCAGGTTGAACCTAACAAGATTAGGAATGGACTCCACAGCTTTCTGGAAACGTGGTAGCCACCTTCCACTTGACCCTTTTTCATAAGGAAAGCCTCGCTGCTCCTCACATTCTGGGACAGCCCTTCTCCTTTGCCTAGAGGAGAATCTGCCATTTGCTAACCATCGTCCTAGAGCTGCAGCATGGGACCCCCACCAGGTCCGGGGCTGGGAGCCTGTCCCGTTGTCGAGAGAGCAGGGGTAGAAGGGCAGGGAAGGGTGAGCTCCAGGAAATGTTTTTCATGGCATCGGGTCCTGCTTCTTGGGGAATGAAGGATGTGAAAACTTTCTGTTTAATTTTAGTTTTCCTGTTTAGCAACTGATAATCTCCCTGTCTGTTGAAGGCGTGGGTTCAGTTAATGCTGGGGCTTTTTGCCTGTTAAATTGTTAAAATGCAGAACGACAACCCCTTTGCTGGTGAAGGATATTTATTTCAAGTCCTAAATCAATTTCAGCCTCTCTCCCTCTCTCTTCCCCCCTTTCTCCTCCTAGTGCACCCCTCCCCTTTGGAACTTGGGAAAATCCAATTTCCTTCCTGCCTTAATCTCTCTCCAGTTTTGCACAGGCTCTGCTCTGCCTGCACCTGCTCCTTCCAGCTGTGAGATTCCTTTTGGTAAAATACTTCGTGTCCTGCCAAGTCGTCAATGGACAAGACCCCCATTGCTGCTTCCTGGCTTTCTTAATGAACACAGTTGTTCTGTTCCACCAGGTCCCCAGGAGCTCCCCCATTCAATCTATTAGCCAGCGGTGGTTTCCACAGTTAGAGAGAGACCCCTGCCCCGGGCCCCCAAGTGCCTGCTCTTGAATGAGGAAAGAATTTGAAATCAAGCACTGCCTGTGCTGGTACTAAGTGCTCTGAGCTTTACAGCCCCGACTCCTGTATCACAGGAATGTCAGGCTGAGAGAGAGAGACTCCAGATCTGCCATCTCCTCAGCCTTGGGGCGAAACCATCATTATTAATGACAGCAATCGCCACCTAGAACTCAAGTCATAAATAATAAGTGCCTTTCAGCAGTCACAGGAATGACTGCAGACGTTCATCATCCACACACCTCTCCAAATAGCCATGGGAATGAGCAGCAGAGCTGTTATGGCCAAATTCTACCTCTATTCCAATGCCAACAGCTTGGTTTTATTTAGAAAAGAAAATTCCAAAACGGCATGAACTTCAAATGATAGTAATAGATATTCCACAAAAAAGGGTTCTATGGCCAAGTAAGTTTGGGAAATCTTTGTTATAAAAAAATGTTAAATATATTTCTTTATAGAAACATTTCTCAGAGTCTTCAATATACTAGTATGCATTGGGAATCTCCAAGAGAGGTAACTTATGTTTATTAAAAGTATTTGACCTTACATTTTTTCCCCCCCTTTTGGCATAACATGTTATATCTTGAAGGACACTATTCAGTGGTGTGCTGGTAATATTTAACAACTGGCTCTCTGGGAGGGTAGGCGGAAGCCCCAATTAATAGTGTTCGCTGATTTCCAACCGTGGCTGATTTTAAACTACCAACATGAAGTTACTGAACATAGAGTTGGAAAGACATGCACACAATCAGATCTCTGAGCTGGTGGAAACTGGCGTGAGCTGGCTCTACGTGGCCCAGCACCCCGTGCATTGGGAATGGGAAGGAGAACAAAAGCCAAAGGATATGATTGGCGGTGGACTCCACAGTAAAGCAAGACATTCCCAGTTTTAGGAATTTTAGTTCATTTCTCTAATCAGCGATACGAGTGGACTTTTTCTGTCTGCCTGGCTATAATGGATGTTGGATTCTGATGGAATTTTCTGGCCCTGCGAACTAATAGTGAGAGCCACTCTAGGGCAGAATGATCTTGAATTTTCTACACCTTTACTGGCCTCTTGTCTATCTAAGGGTAGACGCATGGGTGCCTGCCTGCCCTCTGGACGGCTTTGTGGCCTCCTACTCAGTTGGGATCAGAACAACCTTTCTGACCAACTTCCCTGTTCACACTTGGGCGACTCCCTTTAACCCTGACCGGTGGTGTTGGATATCTTTAGTTACACAGCTCATTTGGTAACACAGAGGCAAAACTGAGATTTATATCTCAGAAGTGTTTGGCATAGTGGACCACTTTCTTCTGTTTTTAGTCATTTTCTTTTCCTGGCCTCCGAGATAACACTCTCTCCTGACTCTCCTCCTGCCGCTTTGGCCAGTTCGCCTTGCTGATTTTTTCTCTTGCTATCTAAATGCTTGTGTTCTTTAGACCTAGTTTCTTCTCCCTCCCCGCCCCTCCCTTCTTTTCCCTCTCTCCAAATGATCTAATTTATCCCCATGGATTTAAATACTATCATCAATTTGATGACTCCCAAACTTACAATTTGAAACCAGACATCTTATTTGAGCTGCAGACTTATATAACCCACGGTCTACTTGACATCTCTATCTGGACCTCTTTCAAGTTTCTCAACTTCGACTTGTGTGAAAAGGAACTTGATGTTCCCTGTGTCTCCACTCTGTTTCTCCCTCAGACTTCCTTATCTTAATAAATACCATTTTCTTCCAACCAGTTGCCTAAGCCCGAAATCTAGGCATCATTCTTGATTCAACCTTTGTTCTTATCTCCTACCATCCATCAGTCTCGAATGAGTGAATTTCACTCTACTTTTTCCTTTCATCCCCTGAGGGTCATTATTTTATATGACACTCTAGCTTTGCAACAGTCTGTTGTGTTCATAACCTACTGCTTTGCTCTACCAAGAAGGAAGATCTAGGAGAGGAATTTCAGCTTAATTACTCTTAATTCAATTTTCTTCTGATGATTTTTTAGACCAATCAGCCTTTAAGAACACCCAGTGTCCTTCCTGTTCTACAGATCCCAAATGGGTGTCCTTGTTCAGTGGACCCCAGTTAGCGGGGGTTCCCTTCATGTTTTCCTGACATTCAGTCATTGTCCTGTGGCTTTGACATTCCATGAAAACCTCCACTAACAGACATAGATGGGTGGTTCGATGGGACAAGGCACCTTCTGAAAATTCAGATACATGAGGTAAATTCTTCAATAATTTTGAAGGTAAAATCTTCAATGATGGTTTATTCTTTCTTTTATGACTTCAGGTTTCTAGGGTGCTTTTGGTTTCATGGTGATTTTCTGTATCTCAGTCTCGCCTTTGGGAAGTAGAGAGTTTCAAGGAATGTTTCCCATTTTAAGATAGAGAAACTGAGGCCTAGATTGTGACTACACCAACTCAAGACCATGCAGTCAGTGACATGGTCATGCGGTTCCTTTGGCCTCAATTTCTGTTAGGAACAGAGAGGGACCAAAGCTCAAGTGTCCCCAAGAGCACTGCTGTGTTGAGGGATGGCACAAGGTAGTACATACCCAGGGGCTCTCATTAAGAAGAAGAATATGGAATTCTACCCAAAAGTGAACATTTAAGTTCAAAGGAGAAAAGAAATCACAACAATGCCAGATTCAAAAACGCTTACAAAATCCTCCAAGCATCACAGAATCCAGAGAATGACATTTATGTTTTTATTAATTAATGGGCTACCACTATACTGCTTTTATCTACATTTTTGGCTGAATACTTTTTATATGTCAATGATTTGGTAGTATTTTCTCTAGTAAGAACAAAGATAACTCAGTCTTTCCTCTGTGCTGATTGAAATTTGTTTTTTTAAAAAAATTGTTGATCACTTAGGATATATTTTCTGTCAGTTTTATAACTTGTTATTGGCAATGTCATGAATGTTTATGATTGTCAAATCCTAAATTTGGGAACACATCTATCACTTTTCTCTCATGTGAGCTGTAAGATTTAAAGAGTTTCAAGTTTTGAGGGGTTTTCTTGAGATTTAAAAATTTTTAAGTGTGGTAAAATGCACATAACAAAATTTACCATCTTAACCATTTTTGCATAGAGTTAAGTGGCATTAAGTACATTTACATTGTTGTGCAACCAATCACCATAATCTTCTTAGCTTACAAAACTGAAACTATAGCCATGAAACAGCTCCCATGTCCCCTGCCTGCAGCCCTGGTAGCCACCATTCTACATTAGTCTCTGTAGATTTAACTATCCTACACAACTCACACAAGTGGAATCATAGAGTATTTGTCCTTTTTGTGACTAGCTTGTTTCATTTAGCATAATGCCCTCAAGAGCTATCCATGTTGTAGCATGTGTCCGAATGCTTTTCCTTTTTAATACTCAGTAATATTCCCTTGTCTGTATATACCACACTTTGCGTATCCATTCTTCTGTTGATGCCACCACCTTTTGGCTATGGTGAATAACGATGCCATGAACATGAGTGTACACCTACCTCTTTGAAATCCTGCTTTCAGTTCTTTTTGGTATATTCCTAGAAGTGAAACAGATGGATCATATGGTAATTCCATATATGATTTTTTGAGGACCTACCACCTTACTGTTTTTCATAGAGGCTGCACCATTTTGCATTCCCAACAGTGCACAAGGGTTCCAATTTCTCCACATCCTTGCCAACACTTGTTATTTTCTTTTCTTTCCTCCCTCTCTCCCACTCTATCTTTCTCCTCTCTCCCTCCTTTCCTTCCTTCTTTCCTGATAGCAGCCATTCTAACAAGTGTGAGGCAGTATTTCATTGTCATTTTGACTTGCATTTCCCTAATGACTAGTGATGTTGAAGATCTTTTCATGCACTTATTAGCCATTTGTGTCTCTTCTTTGGAGAAATGTCTAAGTCCTTTGCTCAAATTTTAATCATGTTGTTTGTTCTTTGTTGTTGCTCAAGCTTTCTTGAGCAGTGGCTAATTTTAATGGCCCTTGAATTGATTGCTGTCCTTAACCAGTTTGCCTTTCCTGGCCCTACAGTGGCACATTGTGAGTGTGGTTGCTTTTCAGTGATAGTACAATCAGGAAGAGATTAAACTCTTTTTTCCCAATGTTTATATAGCTTTATTCTATTTTAAAATTAAAACTATCAAACAATCCAAGAGTCTATTCATTACTTCTATTTAAAATGGATCTCTTTTAATGAATTACTGCTTTTGGTTGTTACAATTCCCTGTTGATGCCAGAAATCTTTTGATTTCATCTAGAAGTCTATGAAAACTAATTTCATTGTACAGCATGTTTATAATTGCATACATTGAGTTATCAAGTATACTCCTGGTAAGAGAACACTTCCCTTTTGCCTACGTATTGATGAGAACTGACTCTTCCACTTATAATTGTATGCTTCTGAGACTGAACTATTTTCCACATACTAGTGTCTGGCTCCTTGTATTTCAAAGCATGGTTCTTCTACATTATGCAGATTCTTCCAGTCTGGTGCCATTGGATACATTTATGTCATGATAGGCCCTCTGGCTTGGCACCTTTATGCCAGATACCAGATTGAGTCAGTAGAATGGAAGTATTTCTGGAAGTCACTCTTACAGTGGGACAGCTAGGACTACAAATAGAAGAAATTGAACCATGTAAACATATCCCACTAAATCAAAACTAAATGTACTCGAGATTCAACTTTCTTTTAGCTAAACTTTCCAAATACCAGCAATACTGACAATAGGGGGTTGAGGGAAATCAGAGTGGAAAGAGACAGTGGTCTTAACTGCTTATGATTAAAATATTCTTTCTTTTTCAAATTTTGCACCAAAAAAACCCACCAAAAAACCCCAAAATAGTAACAACAACAGCGACCGAAGTCCATCATGTAAAACATTGCTTGGACTCTTTCCAGGGCCTTGAAATTGGCCTATGCAAGTGAGTGGCCCTGAGGGTCACACTTCCTTAGCTTCAGCGTAGATCACGTCTGGGAGCAGGGTGGGCAAGTAGAGGCCTGTTCTTCAGGAAGGATGAGATGAGGAGTGTGGGGAAGGGCAATAGTCTGGTCCCTCCTGTGATTCTTCTGCGGGTCACATACCACATGCTCAGTATTCCTGGAGTGGCCTGTCTTGGCTGGGGACAGTGGATTTCCTAGTAAGGTGACAGCAAGTTGTGATATTTTTATTTTACTGTCCCACCATTCTTCACCTGCGACAAATGTCCCCTTAATAGCTTCAGCATGAACCCCAGCTGCCATTCCTTATTCCTTAGGGTCTCTCAGCCCCAACCTCACAGTAAACTCAAGACATCCAAATGGTGCTGCCAGACAAGGCAGCTGGAAGCCAGACATCACGGCCGATTTGAGCAATTAGCTGTGCTCCCATCCTGGGCTGGCCTCATTAGAGTGTCCAGATGTCCACTGCTAGAGCTGCCTCCCAGCCCTGGGGCGGGCTCTCTCCCTAGGTGAGGCCCAACTGGTGTCTGTGAGAGGCATGTTAAGGCTCAAAGAGCCCTTCCTAATTTTCAGGGCTGCTAATTGAAGGGTGGTGAGAATCGCAGAGGCATGGTCATGGCTGTCTGGTCCCCAAGGCTCCCTGGTTTCCCATGCATAATCATCATCTGCACAGAGCTCTCCCCATCTGGGGCAAGCCCAGCTGCCACAGCTCACTCCGTGGGGAAGGGCGCTCAGGCACAGTTGCGCTATTTGTCTGCTGCTCAGCTCCCACCATGACTAAATGGGAACATCTGGAAAAGGGCAGGGCAGGGCTAGGGCGAGGAGGAGAAGGGCAGGAGAGGATTAAATCTTCTCCGACTTTATGGGAAGATTTTTCTTCGATAATGTGGGCCTTTTCTTTCCTGCATGGTGGGAGGTGGGGTAAGGAGAATTTCATCCTAGAACAAACTGACAGAGGGCCCGGCCATACGTACCAGCTGTTATTAGGGCCTGCAAGGATCTCCACTAGGGAGGTTGTTCACATCTAAGTCTATGTGGACAGCACCCCTCTAGTTTTGGGGTGCATAATATGTGTGGTCATAGTGCACTAGCCCTGCCAGTTAGACACAAACTAGAGCACAGGGCTGGTCTTACTTTGGCTGTTCCAGACGTGGACTCTGAGATAAGGAATTGAGCACAAGTAGTTTATTGGGGAGACAATCCCAGGAAGCACCAGTGGGGAGTGGGAAAATGAGATGGTGAAGGGAAGGGAGAAAGATTGCATTTAGGATGAGCAAGCATCCCATTTGCTAGGGACCAAGAGGTTCCCTGGGACATGGGGTTTCTAATGCTAAATGGGAGAAGTCCTGTGCAAACTGGGACAGGTTTGTCACCCTTGTGAGAGTGACTAAGATTACTGCTACAGGTAACTGGGCTCGATCGGTTCCATTAGAATTGCCCCACTGAGGGGCTAAGGGGCTGGAGCACTTATCGATTGGCTCCAGTTTGTCACTGGTGAGGGCTCCTCTCAAACTGGTGAGGGCTCCTCCCAAAGGTGTTAATTCTCTGCCAGTTCTGGTCTGCCCTGCCCTGAGGCAAGCATGCTCCAATGGCCAGTGAAAGGAAAGAAAGGGAATCCAGAAATGCATACAAAACAGACCCTGCCTTCAAACAGCCTTCAGTCTGGATGTGAGGAGGAAGCAATCTTAGAGGTGAAGAGGTCCTACCTGGAACGTAGGCCCCATGGACCTTTATTCCCTGAAGTTCTCAGTCCCCCACACATCTCCATTCAAGTGCAGTCTAAGTTCTTCTGCCCCTACCTCCCCTCGTCCTACCAAGTCTGCCTTCAAAGGGAAGGAGGTAGCAGTAGGTGCGGTGGCAGGTAGCTGTGCCTTGTTGAGTTTGGTGGGCAAAAAAGTCAAGTTTGATCCCTGTGTAGGCTGCACGTCATGGTCACAATCCCAATTGTTTCATAATCTGTGTACTGCAGAGCCCTGGGGCTGGGGTGGATTGATCCTTGCGGTTAGACAGAATTGGCCCCCAGGAGATGCCCAGGCCCCTAATCCCTGGAGCACAGGAATGTTAGGTTATAGGCAAAGGGTTGTGAATCAGCAGACTCTAATATGGGGAGATTAACCTGGATGAGGTGGACCCAGTATAATCACAGGGGTCCTTAAGCAGAAGAGAGAGGAAAGTCAGAGGTGGAAGCGTGCCAATGGGAGAATGGTCAGAGAGATGCGATGATGCTGGCTTTGGAGATGAAGAAAAGGGACCCCTAGATGCTAGAAAAGACAGGAAGTGGATCCTCCCCTAGAGCATCCAGAAAGAAACACAGCCCTGTCAATACCTAGATTTTAGCCCAAGGAGACCTGTGTTGGGCTTTTAACCTCCAGACTTTAGTGGCTTGTTTTAAGCCACTTAGTTTGTGGGAATTTGGTACAGCAGCCATGAGAAACTCACACAGATTCTGGCTCTGTCAAAACAAACTTTGTTCCCTCCTTTGTGCTTTTCAAGTAAGAATTCATTTAAATTTGGAGTTCCAGGGCTGGAACAGAGTGGACAGTCCATGGGGGGAGATTGAGGATCCAGAAAGGCACCTGCGGGGGGCTAGAGGAGGTTCTCTAGGAGCAGCACCCTACCCCTCATGGGAAGAACTAGGGCTTTCTGGAGTTGGGCCTAATCTTCAAGGTTTGAGCCTGGTTTGATGCAGGGCGATTACCCCATAGGGCCACACAGTAGGGCCCAGGAACTGTTGATTCAATTGAACTGAGTTGAACTTGGAGTGGGCTCTTAAATTCTGTTTCATTTTTTTCCTATAGCCTGAAGAAGGCCTGGCCTGATTTTGTCTGAGAATTCTTTGTTAACAGTGCTGTGAGCACCCTGAGACCTTTCTGAAGCAGTAGCATCTGCTTGACTGCTGAGCTGGTTCTTCCCACACATCAGTCACATAATTCCCAAGGCCTTGTCCTGTGGTCAGAGCACTTGGGTCTCAATTAGCTTATTTGCAGAGCACATGCATCGTCCATCCAGTGCCCTCTGCCACAGCATGACATCTCCATGTCCTCTAGAGCAATCCACATGCTGTACTGGGGCTTGTGTTATTTTATCTGACTGTCCTGTTAGGCTATGGGCAGCTGGAAGGTCCAACTGTGTCTCATTTGATTTTGTAGAGTGACAGTTCTTTGCAAAGTGCTAGGGGCTTGGCATACTTTAATAGCTTGGTAAATGTTTGTGAATAAGTTAGTGAATGACCCTTTGCCCTCCAAGTTGCTCTCTAGGTTTGAGTTTTCTCCCATGCCAATACAAAGGTAGCAGTTGTTAATTCTGACTTAAAGTGGAATGCTTCATGGACCATGTGGCAATTGAGCTGGTCCTTTAGAAAGAAGTAGAGCGGATGGGTGTCAAGGTGTAGAGGGTGAGGGGGTCAGCAGGGGTCCAAGTGCAGAGTGTGCTTGGGGACTAATGAACAGACTGGTGTGGCTGTGGCACAGAGGACACGGATAGGTATAATGGGAATTTTTAGGATTGTGGATGGGGAACAGATCACAAAGGACTTTCAATGAAGCATCAGGAGCTTGGAATTAATTGTCTGACCAATAGGTTGGGTGGGGGGCAAGGAAGAGTTTGGGAGACAAGAGAAAGTGGGTTTGGGTAGCAGTTGTAGGGGTTTAGTTTGGACATTTTGAAGGATTTTCCCAAGGTTAGTGGGCCTGAGTTTTCAATCTCTTAGGCATTTCAAAACAACTGTAAGTAAGTTTCCTGGGATCTTATTTATAAGGTCAGGGGCCCTAGGAGAGAGTCTAGGTAGTCTCTGAGTTGTGTCCAGACCTAAGAACCTCTGGTTTGTGACTCTTCTAAGGAACATGCCTGTGTGGATGTGCTGTCTGCAGAGGCTCTGGGGCCGGTGTCTACTGGAATCAGCCAGAGGTCTCCAGGCCTGCAGGGGATATTAGTTATCCATCCTCATGCGGCCTCTTGGGTCCACGGGGTGATGAACTGCACCTGAGGCGTGTGCAGTACATCACCATCTGGCTCAGGGGTGCGAGCTCTGTGTCTTTCAAGATGTTAACCAAGAGTAATTCACAATATGTTCTAGAAAGAAGTTTGCTGAACAACTTGTGCAGTTTTGGATTATCTCTCCCCCAATCACGGCTGTTCCTCTGGACAAACATCTTAATCCCAGGAGTGTGGACCATAACCTCATATCTGAGTCCTCTTTTTCTTAGTTTCCTGGCCTAGGGTGAGCTGGGGGCCCAGACTTCGAGTCATGCAGATGAGAAAGGGGCCTTATCCTTCTTCCAGCTCTGGTCAGCTCCCCTTGTCTGTAGAACAAATAAGGCCCAAGGGTTGTTGGTGATGGCTTGGTGGAGAGAGGAGGGAGTGCTGGTTTGTGGTCAGAGTGGAGCCCTAGAGAGCTCAGGCCAAGAGGAATTTGGGGACATTAGCGAGGAGAACTAAAGTTTGGTGTCACCTGTATCTGCTTGCCAGAAGAAGGTGAGGCAGCAGAGTGTGCCCAGTCTGGATGCTTCCAGCATCTCCAAACTTGTGCCACCTGCCCTAACCTTCCTTCTCTCAAAAAATTGCTGTGGGTTTGGACATCCCTGATCATCAAGCTTTTGCCAAGGAGTTGGAGTAGTGAGGAAAGCCTTGTTCTTATGGACTTTTCTTGAACCCAGGGCACAGGGGGCCAAGTGGCACAATATACCTGGTGGTGCTCAATCATGGGAATTTGTCCATCAGCTTCTCAGAGCTCACATCTCCTGTATTAAGAAAAAAGTATTTTATATATACAAGCTGTCCAGAAAGTATCCAGTCATAGTTAATATAAGAGGAATGGTTTGCGCCACATTGATGTAACCTGGTAGCCAGGGCGAGTGGACTGGGATGTGCATGCATCAGCAATGATGACCTCACTGTACTAGTCAGTGGGGCGCGAGATGCTATTGAGTGAGCACGTGCCTGCATGGCTGTCGCATTCAAAATGACTGAGCCAGTAGAGCATTGAATCTGCACCAAATTTTGCATTAAGCTTGAACATTCCTCTGCGGAAACTATTCGGAGGATTCAGAAGGCTTTCAGGGACGATGCAATGAGTGTAGTGCAAATAAGAGTGTAGCACAAATGCTTCAAGGATGGTCGAGAATCTGTAGAAAGCAACCCATGTTCTGGAAGGCCTGCAACAAGCAGAACACCTGAGAATGCTGAACGTGTATGGGTTAGGTTAAGAGACTCTGGGAGAACCGTGTGAGGTCCCAATGTGCCTACTCTGAAGGGGACTGAGGTGTCATTGTCCTGTGTACAATGTTTCTTGCATCTTCTTCAATAACCGTCTCTATTTTTCATATTACATGACTGGATACTTTCTGGACAGCCCTGGATATACCACGTAGCCTATTGCTCCTAGGCTATAAGCCTATACAACGTGTTACTGTACTGAATACTGTAGGCAGTTGTAACACAATGGTAAGTATTTGTGTATCTAAATAGAAAAGCTACAGCAGAAGTTCTGTATTACAATCTTATTGGATCACTGTCATATATGCAATTTGCCATTGACAGAAATGTCATTATGTGGCATATGATTTTATATACACACACACATACATGCAGAGGGACTGTCTGATAGACAGCATGCATATGCTTTTGTTGATGCAATGCTTTGGGAGATATTGGTCCATTCTGCCTTTTTCCCCATAAAATCATAGATAATAGAATCCCCAAAACATAGAGGCAGAAGGCACTTCAGATAGAGACCACCTTGCTCTCTCCTGGCCAAACCATGTGAGGCCTTGAACAGCAGTGCTTCCTTAAAGGGGCGTTTGTGAGTCTCAGGCTGGGGACTGTGTTGAGAGGATGCTGTGTTTTTTCCTTGCTGTGTTTTCCTAAAAGCCTGAGAGGAGAGGTTCATCTGAATGCCAATCGTGCAGGGGGAAAGGAAATAAGAACCGACACCAAGAATGACTCTCCCCCGGAACTCTCCTTTGCTGGGAGCTATCACTTACGTGGGCTGGGGGGTTCCCTCCACGCTCGGCTTGTTCTCAGAACACGGTGTGCTGAGTCTGTGGATCTGGGCTTGGAAGCCCTCTGAGGACAGGGCAGGCTGTCCAGATTACTGGTATCCGAGGGGCTCCCTTGGCCGCTTTAGCGCTTTCTCATCAGCTGAGATTTGGGTTACGCCCGTAGGCTGCTGTCTTCCCCAGGCTCTGCATAGCTAAGTGAGATTTATATTAAAACATAAAGGCCACAAAATAGACATCCCTCCCTCTTTTGGGGTTAGGTGGTTAGGAGTGGGGCTTTGGCCTGGTTTCCAAGGGAAGCTACAGGTCCCTCCAAGTTCGTGTTCTGCTTAGTTAGACCAGGGAGGAGTTGAGCCAAAGCTTATTTTTTCTCCCCTCTTCTTTGCTCAACCTCCCATAGTTATGCCCCTGAACCGAACTGCTCAACCTGGTTGTGACGGGAGAATCCAGAATGCAGACTGTCTTCCAAATTTCCTCCTAAGGATGACAGCATAAGTTTTCCATTTCAGTACCAGCCTCCCCCTGCCTTTAGACAGGGAGAAGTGCAGGCATAGAAATAAAGCAAACATCTCCACGCTCCAGTTTTCACCCCATTGCTGACACCACTGGCTCCCCGAGCCTTGGTGGCACACACTGGTGCCTGACAGACCCAGAGGGAGACTTTGTCCGAAATAGCTTGACTGAGCTGCCCCGGATTTTGCTCTGGGAAGATGCCTGTGGCTCTATTCTTAACTCAACCGCTAACTCATGCTGTGGTCTTGTGCAAGCAAGTTTGCTTCTCTGCACCTCGGTCTCTTCCCATGAACATGAGGGGGCTAGTTTAGGTGGTGCCCAAAGACCTTTCACTTTCCAACATTCCCATCTCTGAGTTCAGGCCTAGTCCCCTCTTTTAACCTTCTCCTAGTGCGCTGCTGCTGCTGTCCTGGAGGGCACACTCGCTAGCATGCGGGGTTGTTTCCGCTGCTTATTACCACAGGGACGGCCGTCATCAGTCTGCTTTGCTTGCAGAAGGCTTCACTCCAGATTTTATGTGGTGGTGGCCGCTTTAACCCCCAAGGCTAACAACAGCAACATTTCTGGTTGCACTTTATTAATCCTGGAGCTAAAAAGTGAGTTCAGGGAGCACTGGAGGATGGGAGGACAGCGGAATGCTGTGAGCCTTCACTGACTGCTGGTCTCAGCTGAGTTGGGTAGGGGTGGGGATGTCTGGGACCATGCAGGCCAGGAAGGTGACTGGGAGTTCTCCCTTCTGCTGGGACACGCACAGCTAGATTGACAGTAGTTATTAGCGGGCTTGGGGGGAGTGGCTGTAACATTATGTGGAAAGGAAGTGGGAGAACCCCGAATAGAAACCGTTCTGTGGATGGAGGGGACTAGGAAGAAGAAAGTAAGCACTGCCCAGAGCTGGTGCTTGATGGTTAACCTCAGCCCCTGTTAGTTCTGTAGCCCATAGACAGTAGATTTCTGATACTTTCTCAAAGGGTCAGAAGAGTAAGGTGGACTCTACACAGCCACAGTATTTTCAACAGGGACCAGAGACTCTGGAACCTGGAGTCTGAAGAGTAGGGAGACTTCTTCCCAGGGGCTGGTACTTCTGGAATTTCTGCCACACCGATAACCACAGGAACTAAATATTTTGTGTAGCATCAATCCTATGAGGTACTCAGGAAAAAAGATATGTCCCCATAAATTCTATAAGTGCTGAAAACTCTGTTGGAAAGGACCATTATACAATACTATAGCAATGTCTCTGAAATCCCACAAAGTGAGGGGAACTATTTAATTTTGTTTAACCTTGAGGCACCCACGTGTATTTGAGAACAGAATCATATAATTTTTGGAACGTCTGCTAATCCCACACAACTAGTGTTCTATGGATCAGACTTTGGGAAACGCTACCCCTGGGTGAACTTGGATGGTGGAAACTATTGGTCTGGGTCAACTTTCCCCTAGACTTGCAGTGCTTGCTCAGGGTCTGTGTGACTGGGAATTTATTTCTCTCCAGATCCTAGAAAGGTGTATACGTGGATTTATATTTTATTTTTGATAAATCAGCCAAGGGCATCCTAAACTCCAAGCTCAAGGTATAAGCCAAAAATAAATGAAATGAAAAGAAAGCAGCTATAATTGGTGTTAACAGCTGGTGAGGTATACTACCCCACTTTCAAATCTTCCATTTGGGAGACACAAATTTAAAGGCGGAGGAAACACTGTAGCTAAGTGGCTAGAGGTGGGCAGTCTGCCTACGTTAGGGCCTCCAGCTGGAGACAGAACTGTAATGAGGGCTGTCTTGGGCTTGATTCTTCAGAACAGAGAGCCAGAGGCAAATGTGCTGACATTTTGCTGAAAAGTGCAGTCCTAGGGCAGCAAGAGTGAGGGATACACAAGGTGGGGCAGGAAGGAGAGAAAGAACATGCAAAGTGGTGTGACACAGAGTTGGCCACAGCCTTGCAAGAAGACACACAGTGAGTTGTTTGGTCACATGGGAAATTCTTGGAGAGGGTGTAAGGAACAGTCTTGGAATATTTTGGAACAGACCTTTGGAAGAGTAGGGAGGAAGGAAGAAGAATGCTTTACCTCCTACCATTCAGGGTTGGCCCTTTCGGACAGCTGCTGGGAAAGCCAAAGCCACCACGAATCTGGCTGGGTGAGACTTGGGTGACAAAGCCACTGCGGCTCACACTGAGACAGGCACGTCGGAGACCACACAGCCCCTACTCTGGGGGGATGCAGAGATGGCTGGCAGTTTTAGAAGATGAGGTGATGGCAGCGTCAGAGACTCTTCACTGGGCGAGCATTAGAGGTTCAGGGGCAGGTGGGGCCAAGCAAATCTGCAGAGAAAACAAACTGAGTCCAGTAGGAGGACGATCTTGAGAAACAGAAACAGATATAATCCCTCTGGAAGGAGAATGCTATAAGTTACTTTTTTCCAATGTCAGCATGCCTTGGGGCCTAGGCATGATGAAATAGGATGTATAAGACAGGCCAGGCAGTCAGAAAGCTAACCTCTCAGCAATCCCAGATTGTCTTCCGACATTGTGGCCTGCAATGGAGGACAGACACATGCTGTTTTATATACTCTCCTGTGCAGCGAGCTCTGTCTGGGAGCTGTCCCCAGTCTGGCCCAGGAGATGGGAGCCCTTAAGTACCGGGGGTTGGTTTTGCCTGTCCTAGCATTCAGATTAGCACAAGTTTATTTTCGGTTCAACCTTTGATAATCTGCTCCCAGAGACCCATGGCTCCTTTGTACAGAAATTCTCCTTCTCTTTGTGGTCTCTAGGCTGACACTTGGCAGGCCTGGCCCAGCTGGGAGGCCATCTAGAGTTACATCTTCATAGGGACTCACAAAGATTGTTTTCCTTAAGCTTTTCAAATGTTTTGCAAATGAAAAACAAACAAACAAATAGAAAAAAAGAAAAAAGAAAGAAAAACAGAAAACCAATCCCTCTCCTTCTACCACATAACTTGGGCAAGGACCTGGAGTGGCTTCTGAGTCTCTGGTCTACAGGGTCAGAGCATCCCCTCCTTCCAGGAGGCATAGCACTTAGCAGGATTCTTTAGAACCATGGGGCTGAGTGGGAATCAGAGGCCTGTGTCTGGGCATGAGGTTTTGGGGTTGGGCGGATGTGAACAGGGAGTTCATCTCAAGTTGCCATTTGTACATTGTTGGCTGCTAACAGGGTCAGGGTGGTTACATAACTTGCCTAAGGTCACACGGCAGCAGCAAGGCATTGGCTTCAAACTCAGGCATGCTGGAATCCAAAGTCTGTTTGAATCTCTTCCTCACCCCGTAGGGTAATGCTCCCAGGCTTGGTGGGTAATGTTGATCAGAAGTTCTTGAGGGCCTTCAATTCCCTGTAGATGAATAGCATAGTACTGTCCTCAGAGGTGAACATTATTAAGATAAATTTAGATCCTGGGAAACTTGGAGATACGTCAAAGCTTCCTGCATTGACGTCTCCTTGTCCCCTTCAGGGACTAACCCCCTTGTGCTTCTAGAAAAAGTGCTTGTAGCAGTCTGGCCTCTAGGTTAGGGCTGGGTCTCCTTTTGGCTTGGTTGAGGTGCTGATCTATGCCTGGGCATGGCATCCACTTACTTCTGTGACTGCCTACTGCATAGGTCATTGGGGCCTACTGTGGCCATTGCCCCTGCTCCTGGGCAGAAGAAAATGGTCTTGTCTGTTTTTGTTCTGGTTAGTAGTTTTGAGATTCATCAAAGTGCCATTTTTAAATGCTTTTGGATATAAGCAGAACACGTGAAAAAATTGCTTTAATTTTGACTTTGCTTTGAAGGACCTTCCAGACAACTCATATCATTGATTGACAGAGAATTTGGGCCATTTTTAGCATGACTGTTATTACATCTTGAGAAATAAGATTCTAGAATTGAAGTTCTTGAAAGAAGGCCCTACTCCCCTAAATAGTCAACAGTTTTGCTAGAAATACCATGTGTGTCCCTTGGCGTTTCGTAGATGCTGTTTTATTTCAAAGGCAGAAGAGGTTCACTTCCTCATTATAAAGACCAATACAACTTCTCTTTGAAAAATTAGAAATATATTCAACAATAAGATGTTGGATCTGGGAAGGATCTTGGAAAGGATCTAGTCAAGTGATTTTCAAATACGTTTCATGAAAATATGGGGCCTCATGAAGGAATTTCAGGAATATTACAAACATTTATTTTATTCACATTTCAAGCTAAAAATATGTAAACTATTTTAAAACCTCTACTAAAAGCAGCATATATTAGTCACCATGCTTTAATACATTTAAGCACTCCAAAAAGTTAATTTGTGTTGCCAGGTTTTCAGGATAATGTTAGTTGTTGTAAAAACTTACACAGTGGTTCAAATAAAGTAATAGAATAAAGCTTAAAGTTGATGTTCCTGAACACTGGGCCGCTGTCCTTCAAGCAGAGATGTGGGGTCCCAGGATCCTTCCATCTTGAGGCTTCTCCATCTTTCACTCAGGACTTCTGGGTTTTCTGTGTTCTCTGTGTATTGGGCAGCAGAAGGAAAAAGAACATGAAGGATGGGGTGTCAGGGATTCCTTGGAGGTGGTGCACATCCTTCCACTCATCTGCTCTTGGCCACTCATCTGTCATGTGGCCACATGTAACAGTGAGGGACTCTGGGAAATGTAGTCAACCTGCCCAGAAAGAAGAAGAGATGGGCTTGGCAGACAGCTAACTCTCCTCTGCCTTTCCAGTATATCTCTTTCAGGCACGTACTTGGAAATGAGACCTATTGTTCTGAGGAATAACCATTCTTAAGCCATTTATCTGTGTGAATCTGAATTTTGAGACTGTACAATTAAGTTTAAAGCAAGGTGTCAGCTTTTACCCCTAGTTCTGGACCTGATATTTTTGTATTCATCCAAACAGCCTCATTAGTCTCACTGTTCATGTAAATATCAAGTAAATATCAGACATTCTAACTTAAGAAATGTTTTGTGCTAATAAAATGCTACTTTTAATCTGCTCTATAAATTATGTTCTACTGCTAAAAACCCTTGAAAAAAACACTGATCAGGTGCAATTTCCTTATTTTATAGGAAAGTGAGGCTCAGTAAGAGGATACTTGCCCAAAGTCGTACATTAATAAAGAAATTGCTGATATTTGAACTGGACTTCCTGGCTCTTAGGCCAGTGCTTTTCCTTCTATTTCTACTTGCTCCAGTGAGTGCGTCATGGCCCTCAGATGCGGATGTTTTTCAGCCTATTTTCATTTCCTTGGTCTTCAAGGAAGAGGACAGCTGAAACTTAAGGGTTGTTAATTCTGCCATAAGAGTTAATGCCTTGCATTTTTGGTACAGCTGTGCTATGAATCAACATTCGACAAGCATTCATTGAGCATTTATTATATGCCAAACATTGGCTAGGAGCTGAGAATGCAGAGGGTGCAGCGGGCACCTTTCCAGAAGGATCTCACAGTGCAGCAGAGAAGCCAGATAGTAGACAGTGGAACACAAGTAGAAATGCAAACATCTGTGAATAGGTGCTATGAAGGAAACAGGCAAGAGGCTGAAACAGAGAAAAACTGGGTGAGGTGTGTGCTTTCATATGGAGACATCGGGGGCCAATGGATTCCTTGGCTTGATTCTGGACACATTCCGGGGCTGGCCGTGTGAACAAGCCACGATCCTGGAAGAAATGGCATCTTTCCCCTCTGAACGTTACCAGTGAGATTCTTGGCCTGGGAATATAGGTCCTCGTGTTTTTGTAGCATAAGCGTTATAAAACTGTCGGAGGCTGCAGAATGTGCACAGATGTGAAAATAAGTACAAATAAAATTAAAAGATGAAAGAGAGTCAAGATTCCTCCAAGAACTAAATAAGAAAAGGGTTTTCCCTGATGGCTGATGAAGTAGCTAAGTAAAATCTCAAAGACAAATAGCTTTTCCATTTCTTTAAAGGGGTAAGTTGATGGAAGTTTTAATTGAATATTCATTGGGATACTTGCTGCCTTTCCCTTCTCTCTGAGTTTTTACATCCGCAACGTGTTCTGGAATCTTCCTTCAGAGGTGAAAATGAAGACAGAAAAGGCAAGACCAGGCGGGGGTGGGTACTGAAGCGGATACAGACCACAGGGCATAGAAGTGTGTGAGTGGAGGTGTGTTGGCTTGGGTGTCCCGGAGGGCACACCGGGTGTTCCCACAACCTTCTCAGAAAGAGGTGGTCTGGTGGGAGGAAGCATGCTATATCTCAGAAGCCAGGACACTAGGTATAAAAGGGATCTTAAAGAGCATTTGGCTCCACCCTTTTTATTAATATTTTCTATACAAGAAGACTGAGGCCAGAGAGGGGAAGTAACATGCTCAGGGGTACACAGCGAGTCAGTGCCTGGAGCCAAGGCTAGAACCTAGATGTTCTCATCCCCCCACTAGCTGTATTCTGGGGCTTAATGGGGCCATCCATTGGAGTAGGAGTTAGTCTAAAATAAAAAAGAATTTGATTCCAGAAGAGAAAGCCCTTCCTTTCACTTGCTTTGGAGGCTGGAGTGGCTAATATGGAAAAGAGGTGAGGACTGAAAATATAGCCCTGTGGGACCACGGTAGTGTCACAGTTGCAGACAGCACGAGATCAGATGGAGGACGGGGCGAAAGAGCGCAATCGTTTTTCAACATCTCAAGTTGAAATTGTGACCTTGGTAAGAGCCATATATGTATGCGTACTTTATGGGTAGAATGATACTTTTATTTATTTTAATGAAATTTTCTCTTCTTTTTCCTTCTCTCCTCTCAAAATATTTGAGTAAGTTTGTAAGTTAATGTATTGTGAGTGAGGACAAGGAGTCGAACTTAATGTTTTCTTGAGCCTTTGAAGGGTTTGTGCCATTCTCCTGGCTTCAGGTACCATTGATGTGTGGGTGAATCCTAAGTCCACATTCCTCTTGTGCATACCCCCTGTTGGATATTTGTCTTTACTTCCTTGTCCCACGGTAATCTCAAACTCAACCACATTTCCTTATCTTAGGCTGAGTTTTCCAGAAAGCAGAGCCTGAGACAGAGGCTTAAGAGTTGTCTTAGTCACAGTTCTCCACAGAAATAGAACCAATAGGATATGTGTGTGTGTGCGCATATAAATATATAAAAAGAAATTTATTTTAAGGGATTGGCTCATGTAATCATGGACACTGGCAAGTCCATATCTGTAGTGTTGGTCAGCAGGCTGAAGACGTAGGAAGAGCTGATGCTGCAGTTCAAGTCTGAGTGCCACCTGCTGCAGAGTTTCCCTGTGCTTGTGGAAGGTCAGTCTTTTGTTGTAGTTGGGGCCCTCAGCTAATTAGACGAGGCCCACTCACATTACGGAGGGCAATCTTCTTTAGTCAAAGTGCACTGATTTAAATGTCAATCTTATTCAAAAAGTACCCTTGCGGAAACACCCAGAATAGTGTTTGACCACATATCTGGGTGCCATGTTGACACACAAGCTGACACACAACATTAACCATCACTTGTGTGAACAATAGCTTATTTTGGAAAGTAGTCCCAAGGGGAAGTGAGAGAAAAGGAGAATGGAACAAGGAAGGTGGGAGATCCGAAACAAAGAGGCTTTATCAAGTGGGTCCCCGGCAACTGGATCAGCCAGTTTCTGACGAAGGGAAGCATTTTCCCATCAGGCCCCATCCTCTGTGGTTGCCTTGACAGCGGGAACTCCATCCTGCTCATCTCTTTGCACCCACGTCTTGCAAGGTCCAGCTTGGCACAAAAGGGGCGCTCGATATGACAGTCACAGATAAGGGTCAGAAGGGACTATGCTTAGACTGCTGGTGGCTGGACCTCCTACCTGAGATCCTGACGCGGGAGGCTGGGGAATGATCCCATTACGTCCTCTGGCAGAGTCTGAGAACAGGTGAGGGCCTTGTCATCTAGATTCTGTTAGGGACAGACCTGGCTTAACCAAAGGGGGTGGATCTTTATGTCCCCGTGGAGCTCCTTTTTCTTACAGTCTGAGTCTTAAGAAGCCCAAGCATAGCTTAAGCAGAAGCTGAGTTCTTGAGGTCTAGCCAAGGGAGGGTAAGTGTTGGCCCATGTCCCAAAGAGCCAGTGCTTCTAGGTTCTGGGAATTTGTTCCCTAATCTCTGCTTACAGGACTCCAAGTGGCTGGAGTCTGCATGAAAGGGGCCTTTGTCTGATATGGGAATGGCTTTGGGGGCTAATCTCTCCTTGGATGCATTTTAATTCACTTTAATGACTCTGCCTCCTGTCAGGCTTTGCTTCTGTGAGGGGGGTTTGTTAAAGAGATTAGGAGGGGTGAACATGAGCCCCTGCTCCAGCCTTCCTCAGAGGTTGCTGTTACAGGGAAAATAGTGTTCTGCAAAATGTATTAGGATGTTCTGGGAGTAAGTGGGGAGGGAACAGAGCAGAGAGTAGGAAAATCACATATCTAATAAACACGCTCACGTCCAAACCCTGCACGTCCTTCCACCAGCACATTCACCAGCCTGCCGCCATTCAGCCCCCTGACCTCCGCCAGCAGTGGGAGTCTAGGCAGACAAGACAGAATGATGTCATCCCCAGGACACTGTCCTTTCTCTCGTCTTTCTCTCCCTCTCCTCCAGTTTTGTATAAACACAGCTGTTTGTGAGGAATGCTGGCTTGGGAAAACATAAACTGTCTGCATTAGTGACCTTTCCTCCCCACCACACACCCCTTCCTACTGAACGTGGGAGACTGGAATGCTTTCAGGCCAGCAGGCCCATTGTCTTCATGTCTGCCACACCAGGCCTGTCAGCTCTCTGGTGGGGCCTGGGTGACTGGGCTCAGGGACCGTGCAAAGCCCAGCAGGCCAGACAGAAGCTCATCCGCACTCTGGTTGCAGGTGACACCTCAGACCACCTGTGGAAGATTCCTCCAGGGCCGCACAGGGGGTAGGAGGGGGATGCGGGCTGGAAGTTGGAGGGGTCAGAGGGGCCCGCAGCAGACGCGGGTGCTTCCTCATCTGCCAACTTTGCCCTCGTAGTTGCCAGCCTCCGAGAAGCTAAGGGGGGCAAAACAGCACCGTCGGGCTTTGGCCCTGTGCCTTGGTGTCAAGCTATTAAACAGAGGTGTCAGGGACAACTCCACCCTTGTTCCAGCAACTCACCCCTGCTATGCGTTGGGTGGGTGCTAGATGCTTTGCAGCTATTCCAGTTTTATCCTCACAACAACAGTGTTAATAAACAGTGTGATTTTATAATTAATGATGAAGAATGTGAGGAAAAGGTAGCTTTGGAAACAGTATTCAACCAGTTAGTGATGGAGCCAAGATTCACATCGGTTCAAATTTTAATGTCCATTCATTCCTGGAATTCAGAAGGAGACAGAGGGGTAGGAATGATCAGAAATGATCAGAACAAACTTGATAGATAGAGACAGCAATTGCCTTTGTGAGGTATTTGAGGGATAAAAATAACATTCCTCCCCTCCCCAAATATTCCCCTTACAGCCAGAAATCTGACATTACAGAGTCACTCTTTTGGGTTAAGCATTGCCCTCCAGTTTTGCTCTGTTTTTGAATGCAAATATTTTTGAGAGAGAAAGTCATTTAGCAATTAGAATGCTCTACTTAAAAATCCTCATTTTCTTTTAAAATGTTTTACTTTAGTTGTGTTCCTCATAAAGTAATACTTAACAGAAAGCAGTTAGTATCAGAATAAATGGCTGGGAGGGGACCTCTTAAGGGAGTTGAGAAGTGTTACTCTTTGACATTTACTATTATAAGCACATTTTAAGTAATTCCTGATAAAATCTGTTAGGGCAAAAAGGATTTCTCTCTCTTTTTTTAAGTAGTAGAAAATTTTACCCTTGTGATCTGAAAAAGAGATAGACACGGGGGTTGACTTTCTGAGACAGACCTACACAATTGTAATCCCTCAGGACTCCGCTTCAAAGAAGGAATTTGAAAGATTTGTTGGGCTGAAGCTTCAAATGTTATAAGATGAGATGATATTTGTAAAAGCATTTGGAGAAAGCCTAGAGTTAAGTGAATAGAAGCTATTATTATTCCTCCCAAGAATTATATCGACAACAAAGAGAGTGAGGGGAGTAGTTTCCTAAGGCAGCATTGCCCAAGAGTTTCCTGCTGACCTCTGTGCCTTGGGTTGTTAATAGATGCTGCGTGAATGCAGTGTCTTCTGGTTCAAAGAACTTGGAGAACATGGGGTTAAACAAAGTTAAGCGTGTTTCTTCACCATTGGAATCATCAAAACTTTTCATACATAGCTGTTTGTGGTCCTTCTCCCAGGGGGTGGACAGTATAGCATAGGGGCTTCCTAAACTTGTTTGACCACTACAGAATCCTTATTTTGGGAGTAGAGGATGGGGGTGGCATTTCGTAAGACCAGTATTCCCTGGAATACAGTTTGAGAAACACAGCCCTAATCAATAGTCATATTGGCCATAAGAGCTTTTGACACTAAGACGTCTTGAAGCTTTAGGAAAGCAGCGCATTAGAGTTCCAATGAAGAGGGGAAGGGAGCTGTAGATTCACAGATGAATATTCACATCCATTGTCAAGGAGTAAGTATGGGGAATTGAATAAGAGGGCATTTTGACTTGGCCATTTAAGTCCATTTTATATCTAAGATCCTCCAAGGTCCCAAGGTTTGGTGGAATTGCATGGAGACAGGCATTGGGCAGTAATCAGCACGGGTCTCTCTTTCCTCTAAGCCGCTCTGGCCACTGCTGTTAAATCAATGTTGGCATATCACTGATTGTGTCACATTCAAAGGGTCATAACATTATGTTCACACTCTTCAGTTTTGCATGCAGAGCCTCTCACTTTTTGGTGCTGCAGTTATGACATGGTGGTTCAGATAGTCTGAATTCAAACCTTTGCTTCACCACTTAATAAGGATAAGAGCTTGGGCAAGTTATTTAACTCCTCCAGGTCTCAGTTTCTTCCATCTGTAAAATGGGAGTAGAAACATTACCTTACTTACTTAGTAAGTCATCAAGTTTAAACAAAGGCTGCCTGACAGATATTAAGAGTTCAATAAACATTAGCTGTTGTTGTTATTGACATTGTGTCTGGGTTCCCCACATGTGCTTTTAGCTCTGGCTGCAGCCAAAAGGAAAAATTCACCATGCATTTCCTCCACTTACAACGCTGTGCCCATCCTCATCTTTACCCACACAAAACCCCAGCAAGATACATCTCAATGTTACTTGCTCCGTGAGAACATCCTAGATTCATCCAGCTTTCCCTTCTCTCAATCCCTGACATTCCTCTGTAGGTTTCTTAGACTTTTAAATTCAGCTTTGTATTTTTGTGTAATTTAGTTTATCCTTGGGAAGATATCTTGTTTATCTTTGATTTCCTGATAGCTGGTATGATACCCTAATTCATTGCAACTTCACTGAAAGTTGGCTGAATTGTTAAATTTCAGAGCCTTCTACTGAAATACAGACACTTCCTTAGTGAGATTATCTCTTAAGTCCTTACTTGTACACTGTTCACTAAATTTTTTCTACTTTGGCAAGAACTGGTAAAAGTGATCCCCAAGCTAGGCTGGGCATAGAGGTAGGAGGAAAAGCCTGGAAGAAGGAAGAGGATTATGTACTATGATTATATGTCTAAATTATTTTTTTCAGGAACTTTCCAGTTAAAAATATTCTATCCCATTTTCCCTGTTCATGCCCACCATATATATGGATTTTGTTTGCTTATGATATGGTTAGGGAAAGTAGAAAAAAAAAGTCAGAGACAACTGCCTACAATCACAATTTTACTAGTACAACTGTAAGTGTCCACAGCTGCCATGTCATTTATTTCACACATTCAACAAATATTTTCTGAGAACCTACATGTGCTGAGTGCTGTGTTGGGTTAGGGATACAAGGATGAGCAAGCCAGACCTGGTCTCTTGCCCTCATGAAACTTGTAGTCTGATGGGACTACAATCAAACAACCAAAATATACAATTGCTAAACCAAGCATAGTCATTGGTACACCGTATACAATCATTTATTGTTTCAATGACTGAATAAAAGAATAAAGACAATAATTGCCCCAGGCCAACCTTGCTGCTGGCCCCACAGGCCACGTGTCCTGCACACAGCCAGGGAGTCCATCCACAGAGACAAGACGTGAAGTTTGACTCTAGTCAGAGCAAGGCAAGGACTGCTTAGAAATCATGTCTCATATATAAGCTGGTTCTGCTTCTAGATGCAAGCGAGCATGACTTTCTGACTTTTCTGCCTTTGCGTTGTGCACAGCCCTGAAGTGTTGCATAGCTGCTGTCATCTCTCAGCGAGCTCTCACAGTCTTTTGCACAGTCCGTGAACCACTGTTAGCACTGTTATCACCATTAATATTTCTGTGCCTTCACTGTGGGCTCCGTAGGGCTCTTCCTGCTATCCCCAGCCCTAGAACACAGAGCCTGGCACATAGTAGGTACTCAGGAGCTGACAGTAGGGGAATGAGAAAGTGTCCTACATGATGCCTATAAACATAGGCTCAACAATTGCCTCCCAGCTCCTCCTATGTCTGAAATCTGAAGCCTATTAGCAAACCCCCTTCCTGACCCTGATTTGAACTTCAGTTTGCTAAGCTGAAAAGGGAGAAAGGCGTAAAATGGGAAGAGGAGCAGACGTTTTCTTAGCCCCGTGGGCCATTTCACCCCCCTTGCCCACGCATTCCAAGACAGATCAGGAGCCAGGTGGAGCAGGCTGCTGTCCCCCTCACTCCCAACAGACAGGCGGGAAGGCCTGGCCAGGGACCTCTGTGGCCCATAGGGTATGTGGAGGCCATGCTGTGACCTGCAGCTGAAC